>JAYJMA010165410.1:0-13467 GCA_036873895.1 Parotocinclus cabessadecuia
TTTCTTCAAACTCTCTTTCACCTCGGAAAGTCGAAGCTCTAAGTAAACCCTCTCAGCTTCCTTTCCTTTGCAGCTCTAATCAACCTGAGCAAGATGCCTTTCCAGCTATTTCTGTTGTTTACCTGTTAATTTTGTGCACAGTTAACAGTTTTTATTTAATCGAATGTGTACGAGTTGGTGTAAATGGGCAAAAAGGTTCAGATTGAAGATCACCATAATCGATTATGCGTTCACACAACTACTTGAATGAATTTACCCGTAGCGTCCTTTAGCTGCTCTTTTAGCTCTTTCCTCTGTTTGCGGAATGACACCAGAGTTTTTCGGATCTCTTCCTTTTGATTTTCGAGCAGCTCTTTCTCATTTAAGTATCGACGTGCATCCTCCTCTGCTCTCGTCTTCCCATATTTACCATACTGATTTGCAGCTGAGATACAAATGTTTGGAATTTACATGAAATAAATGAACTAGAAATGATTCTGAGAACTTTTATGACAATGAAGGATGTTTGTAGCTGCAGACTTACAGGAGCCATGTCTCTTCACAGTGACTTCAGAGCTGACCTTTACGCTATCAGCACTTGAGAGAGAAGAGTGGCGTTTTAGTTTGGTTCCTGGACTAGGCTGAGAATCCTCCACCTGAGCCATTACCGATCAGTTGTGTATGAAACACAAATGAACAAAAGTTAGGGCTGATAAGCAACGGTTGGATGGACATCACAGGCAGGAAATAATAGAGATTTTATATTATTTTATATCTCAGATAAAGGCAAACAGTAGGGGTCAAATGGTTCTTTAGTAACACGTTTTAGGCTATATGACATACCAGAACACTCTCATATGGAACCTCATCATAGGTACGGGAGTCTGTAGAGACGCTGCTGGAAGATGTGGCCCAGCTGGTGAGAACAGAGCATAAAGGAGTGTAAGCATCCATTGTGATTTCTCATAGAAGTCAGTAATGTTCATTGATTGTATTTGTACTTTGTGTTTTCTTTTATTTCACTTCAGAAAGTACATGTAATTCTCATTTAAAGGTTATTTATAAAACTTACAGTCACTGGACCTTAAATACCATTATTGTATTATAAATGATGTGCAATACATGTTTTTTTCCAGATGATGAATGTACACTAAAGTGTAAAACTAAGTACCCTGGTTGGTACAACGCCATCAACAAAGAGTGTGGGGCCACCAGATAAGCAAACCTGATCTGTCAGAAGGCTTTATAAAAAGCTCATGGTCTAATGTTGGAAGTAATGTTTTTTTTTTAAAATATGAATTTGGAAGGGCTCCAACACAAGAGTGGAAAATAGTGGAGCTAAATGAGCAATACCGAAAATGTAGCCACATGTGTAATCATACATAATGTACTAGCCAAGACAATCAATGGGTTAAAATTGAATTATATAGGAAAAGTAGCCTGAAAAAAGAAACACACTAAACAAAAACAGACATGGAAACAAGCTGCCAGTTAGCTTCTCAAATTTACTAAATGGTTGGGAGGAGGAGTTTACACTGAGATCCACTGAGTCCAAATATGTCAGTTGTCTGAACTTTGCTTTCCATTTTCTCATTGTCTGTGAGTTGGTTTCACTGGGTAATCTTTTCTATCTGCTGTTCTCACAACATGCCACTAGGTGGTGTGGCTTCACTAAAATGCCCTTCAGTGCGATCGACTGGGGTAGTGAGCGATGACACGTGATAGACTGATGCCCTCTCCAGGGTCTTTTCCCATCACAATATCCATGAAAAGGTTTCTTGTGATTTTTTTAGTTGGCTTGTAGCTTCAGTGAAATCTTAAGCCATTCCCAAAGAATTAGTGACAGGAACAGTATTCAATATACAACAGATTCAAAACGTTCAACCAAATGTAAAGGTTTTTGATTAATAATGAATTCCTCACAATTCCTGTAAATTCCAGTAAATACACATAAAGCTCTACTCACAGGAAAGAATGTCGGGCTGCATCTTTGACTCTGCTGATCATTTCCACATCTATATAGTCGTAGTGAAGAGCCTCCGGCGTGGTTGCACAACCTGCTTCTGCCAAAAGCACACCAAGCCAGCGACCCATCTCTTCAGAACAACTTGCCTAAAAGACATAAGTACATTCAAGGAATCAATGTGGGAACAAATCCAAATTGTATACTACGAGACAGCAGATGACACATTCCAGAGGGTAATGTAACGTAATACCTCCAGAGCTGCCACTTCACTGCCCTCTCGCCTAATACGAAAAGCGAAGGGATGCTTGGGCCCCAAACCAGGTACAACTTCAACTCCTTGAAGGGCTAAAGCATTGACATGAGTATGCACATCCCCTCTGTCCTTATGGAAATACAGAGTGCCGTTCCTCACACAGCACAATCGCTACCTCCAGCACTGGTTCACCAGGACATTCAGATAACCTGAGAGGGCAGAAATACAAACAGTGGATGTGTTAGTACCTATCAGTACAAGGGCAATAGTTTTTATTGTTCTCTCTATAATGATTCTAAATTATTGTATGCTTGAGGAGACCAGGTAGAGGTTGGGCTAGTTGTTTTCTCATTTTGCTCAAACGATTGGGCAAAGTTTACCAGGAACAATAGATTTGTAGCTTTACGTGCGTTCGCAAAAATGGAAAGCAGTCTAAAAAATGTTCCAGTGTTATTAGCATTGACTTGAGTGTTTAACCTCAAGACAACTTGACATCTTCCTGGTTCCTGAAGCCACTTAACCTGCCATCCGAAAGGCTTGTTCAGTTCTAGGTGAAACATCTTCAAGAGCCAAGAAGTCCAGTTGCCTTGAGTTCAAACATTCGAGTCTACCATGACCTGGATGGCTAAGAACCTTCACAGACATATTTCATGCTTACCTGGTATGCTCCAAATTCTACAAAATATCTTCAATAGTGAATAGTTCCATTTATTATCCCAATGGTAACACGATGACTTAATTTATGTTACAGAACAGCATCTCACCACAGCGTGGGCTGTCATCAGTGTGGGCGTTGGTGTCTCCAGGCAGAGGAGGCTTCTTCTTGGAGAAACTGATTATACGGTTGATTTTTCGTCCAGCAGCTCGACTCACAGAGCCAGTCAGCTCTGAAAAGGGCCCCTTCTTCCCCTTCCCTTCAAAAGCACACACAGCAAGTTTGGGAGCATTCAGACCAGACATATGAAACCATTTGCTTACAGCACAATTGTATCAACTAGGTGCAAGGTTTTATAACTGGTTCCCAGTAATAAAAGGGAGCAATGGCGCATGTGCTGCACCAGAGTCACATCCCAGGGAAGTGGTTGGGTGGGTGGTTGTTTATACTCAGCACTGCAGTGACACTGATATGGCGGTGGTTTGTTAGTGTGTGTTTTGCTGGTACGAGTGCATCAGACACAGCAGTGCTACTGGAGGTTTTAAACACTGTGTTCATTCACACTGCACTCTATTAGATCCTCTATTAGACCCATCTACCAGTGACAGTAGCTCATCTTTTGCCGCACAGTTTGTGTTAGTCATCTTCTAATCCTTTATCAGTCCTCACAGGATGCGGCCTAGTGATGCACTCATACCAGCACCACGAACTCTAACACACCACATCTATGCCTGTGTCACTGCAGTGCTAAGTATTATCCAAAACGTAAACAGTGCGTGATCTGTGCTGGTCCTGAGCATTCAGAGAACATATATAGTATCGGGTATTGAAAGTATAAGGGCCTATAAAGTATTTAGAGAAACAGCTTAACTACAGATTGATTGTAGAATTACAAAGTGCTCCTATACGGTAAGTGGAACTGATAAACTGGACAATGAAGGTAGTAACAAGGAGGTGTTTAGTGTACCTAAAATGTAGCTAGATATAATAAAATGGCAACCTGATCATTTAAATGATGTGTAATATAAATGCCTGTTAAAAATCTGCTCAATCTTCAAATACAGGAATAATAAATCACCTACGGGACATTAAATGATCCTTTAATCTGAACCAAGCAAAAAACAAAGAAGCGTGGAGCCAAACAGTTACATCCTTCCTCTGTCCCTCCTGCTATTGTCTACGAGTGAAGAAACAGATTTCAGGGGAAACCAGCTGCATCTGGAGCACAAACTCCATGCTTCCACCTCAGATGTGTGTTTTCTAGCAAAGACCTTTTCCTCTTGTTACAGGCTAGTAAGTAGCCTTTGTTCTGTTTTGGAATTCCTTTTTTTTGTATATCAGTTGCACAATAGATTTACATTTTCTTTTTCCCACAGACAGACTATGGAGGATGAACACGGTATGTACGTATGTATGTCAACCATTGGCTGATTCATAATACATTGTTCATAATACTCTGTCTTGAGTATCAGGATTGTATTTGAATAAAACAGATAAAACACACTAATATTTTAATCTGATTCCTCAGATGACTTCAGGGAGTGGCTTGAGTCATACTGTAGCAACTTATTAAATAAGTTAATAAGTAAACCACGTGATTTCTGACCCTGTTCATACTTGTCAAATTGTGAACCAGATTGAAATCTGATTTCTGTATCCTGTGTAATATGCAAATCAGATTAGAACAGTGGAGCACCCAATTTCTGTGCTGCTTACAGTTTTTATTTGCAAAAGACATCTGGAATTTATGTTTAGAAGCAGACGGCTGTTAATTAAAATGCTGAATACTGTCATGCAGCTGTCCCAAATTTTACCCTTTGTTTTACTAGGCCCTGGTGAATCAAGAAATGTAGCAGAAGACTTATATTTCATCCCCAGCATCCACACACACACACACACACACACACACACACACACACACACACACACACACACACACACACACACACACACACACACATTGTAAACTCACAAGAAATAACAGAGGCTTTTAGTCATTGTTATCATTTTCTTCAATATTTGATATTCTCAAATTTATCCTAAATAATACCTGGAGGTGAATTATTACTTCAGCTTAAGTGTCTAGTTAATCTCTGAACAATCATTATGTAAAAGTGAACATGATTGACATGGCTACGACACCATAACAAGTGTGACAATGGTGCACAGATCATTTGGGGCATGAGAGAGTAACCTGGAGGAAGATGAACATATTACAATTTCTTATGGACAGTGGCATCTGTTGAAATTATTTATAGATTAACAATTTTATTGTATTTACCATGTCCTAGCAGAGTCTTCTGTTATTGTTTCTCCAACCCTGCATGGTTGAACATCATGATGTGTGGTATGCCATAAAATATCGAGCTGGTTTTGTCAGTCAGATGCATTGTGCAGGGTCGGACGTACAGTCCGTGGCTACATTGCGTCTCAAGCCTCCTCAATTGGTCTGAGCAATCAGATTGGATATCAGTGTTTCTTACGATGCATTTACACACACATTCTTATGTGGCTTAGCCCAGCCGGACACTTCTGATACACATGAAATGACCTAGTGTAAACAGAGTCCAAGCCTTCCAACAACAACATCAAACAACAAGCAAAAAGGCCCATATCTGATTTTCTCACCAAATCTGTGACCTTTATCTGACATATACTTAGAAACTGACATGCATGCACAAAAGAGCAATACTTCACACGGCCCACTCAGCTAGAGGTAAGCAATCAAAATGGATAAAAATTATTCAGTCACTGCCCTGATTTAAGTCCACGGTTTCTTTAAACATCCCTTTTAGGCTTTGATTTTCCTTTGACACTGCAGCCACGTCCTCCTGTGGCCACATTTCTTTAGAAATGAGATATGTGCCTTCTAATTTTGGTTTCACAGAGGCATCACCCCAAATACTTATGAGGTCTGTTACTTCGCTATCCTGCCATTGAAAACCTCCCTCACTGCTGTCCTCCATTTCGCTTCTTCTCACTGAGCATTTATGACGAGAGTTGAGTTCTAATTATGAGAAATCAAATACATTCTGATCTGGCACTGCCAGTTTCTGATAAATTGGAACTGTAAATGTCAGAGTCAATGTTTTTTCCTATTCACACTGCCCCAAAGATAATCCAGGGTAATGGGCTGATTTTCATATTAAATGGGTTTAAGTAATGGGATTTCAGGCTGGCTCACTAATGTATATAAATTCTTATCTGGATCCAAACCAGATACAAGACTTATGTAAATGGTCACTCGACTTTCTGTTTAAATGAGCATTAGTCGAGAAAACAAAACCTTTTCTCCATTTGCCATGATCCAAAAATCAGCTTGGAGGCAAAACAGAAGCCTCTAAATATCACTGCGTGGGATGCATGATTGTCTCTAGACATAAATACACACATAAGCAAGCTGTGACATGTTCAGAGCTTACCATTTTCTCCACTTTCTCGTGAGCAGTCTCCATTGGCGACACTGTCTGAGTCTGAGGTATGTTTATCAGCGAGTGTTGTCTGAAGTGAGGGAAAAATCGGTTAAACGATAAGCATGTTATAGCTGGAATCAGTAGATAGTCTGAAGGTACCTTGTCCAGCTCTGATTTGCGCTGAACCATGGGGGATGAAGAGCTCGCTAAACTGCTAGGGCCATTCGGCACTGTACTAACCTCCTGGATGATCTGCAAGGGTTTAGATAAAAACACAGAAGAAATTGTTACATTGGATCACTTAGGATTCAGTACACTGTAATTTACATTCAAGAAATGATACAACAGTGATTAACCGTTGTATAATAGCAGTTGTAATTAAAAAGCTGATGCACTACAGGATAAAAACAAGCAAAGCTCAAAAAACTCATTTCTAACAGCTTCTCACCGGGCCGTTGGGCACTTCTTCATCTTACTATTTATGTCTATTTTATATTTTATCATTAAGATATTATTCTTATTGGGTATAACTGGAACCGCGGGATCAAAAATTTGTTTCACCTCATGTACCACATATGATGAGAATGGCATTAAAGCCCTGAATCCTTGAATCCTTTGTGCAGGTTTCTCAGTTTCTGGATCGCTTCTGAAAGATCTGCTCACGTCATAAATACAACAGGAAATAATATTACCCAGTCACGTCATGTATAAATGCCTTCATGAGCTGTAGAGAGCAAGTGTAGGGTGGGGAGTGGCTGAGCGTGCCTCGGGTTGGATAAGATTTTATGAATCCATCCAACCCTAGACGGGGAGCCAATCCGTCATAGGGCGCACACACACACAGTCACACACAGAGGGCCACTTTAGAGACACCAATTAACCCAACACGCAGGTATTTGGACTGCAAGAAGAAACCAGAGTACCTGGAGTCAACCCACGCAGACACAGAAAAAACCCCGAGCTGCTCCACCCTGGGACTAAACCCGGGATGTTCTTGCTGTGAGACAGCGGTGCTACTCAGCGGGCCCCCGTGCTGCCCTTACATTTTATTACATTTTATATTATAATAATAATATAGTAAAGAAAAAGAAAATCAATATTTAGGTCAATGTTGATAGGAATAAAAAAATCACTGCATAGGAAACACAGCAGTTTCTTGACCATTATTCAATACCAGTACACTATGGTATCCCATAAAGCATCTCTAAATACTTTGTATAATATGGTGTATTTTGTGGCTCCTTCTCTAGATTGAATGATCCTCACACCATCCTGACATGCATTCATAAAGGTTATATCAATCAGACTATGAAATGACCTCTATCAGACTACTGTACCTCTAAATCCAACTATGAGGAGTTACCTTAAGCCAGCTCTCAGCTTGCTCCTTGCTCTGTACAGCCAGCACCAAAGATTCTCCTGTAAGCGAGGAGAACTTAAGCTCGTGCTTCTTGCGTCGACCATCTTTACACACGTAGGTGACGCTGCATAAATTGAGAGGCAGGTCAGTGTGAGGAGTTCGGTCCTTGGGGCTTTTGAAACACTACGGAGGAAGCGAAGGTTAGTGGCTCTTTAATCCAGGTCCTATTACATGTGTACTTTTAGAACTGCCATGGTTTCGAAGTGCGTTTCTCACCTGCAGTCTATTGTCACGGATGACCGTGAACTGTTTGGCCCACTGACCAAAGCGTTTTTTTCGCAGTAGGAAGGCAAATATGCGGCAGTCCTTCATTGGGTCGGATGGGCTCTCCTCAGAGGGCCACTGGTTGGTCCTCTCTCTGCTTTTAGTGTCATTATCTTCTTCATCATAGGACTCATATGAGCTACTCAGAGCATCCGAGTCATTGCCTAAGAAAATGAAAGTGTATGTTTTGAGCAAAATATTCACAAGCTAAAACAGCCAGGTTACAAGAAAGGGGGTTCTTGTAGTTCTTCAATCTTGATATGCTCCATATGACTGCAGACCTGGCCACACAACCCTAAGTTCACCCAAGTGCCCCCTGGCAAGATGGGACTTCTCGAACGTGCCCCTTCTGTCTTCTTTTTCCAGACTTTCTGGTACTTCCCTGCACTAGATCTGTTCCTGTACTGTCCCTCTTCTCGCACTGGACTCTTTTGTTGGTCCTTTAAGCACCAGACCTATCCTGTATACCAAACCTGGGGACATAATCATAACTGACAGTCATTTACATGTCATATTCAAAACAGATTGATTCAGGTGGTAGACCATTGGTTCACAATGCTGAGTCTATTTGGTGGGGTGGGGGCTGCCAGTTACATCCCTAGGTCTGGTGCGCAAAAAGGGGCTGGGGTACCCAACAGGAGCTAGCACCCAATAGCACAGAGAAGGGACAAGGTCTAATGAAGGGAAGATAATGAAGGCCTGGCACAAAGCGAGCAACTTCCAGGATCCTGCCTCACCAGGGAGGCCCTCAGTGTTACAAGGCCCACTCGTGGTTGGATGCTGGGTCTGCAGTCACCTGACGCAGACCAGGGTTGCCCTCTATCTCTTACTTTGCTGATATAATATGTATTTTCTTACAGGAAGGCCCATTCATGCGTGTTATGGGGTAGTTCTTGTCAGCATCTTCATAATAGGCATCCTCAATTGAGTTTGGTGGACTTGAGTTCCCTAAGACAGAGGTCAAATTCAATAAGTTGACAAATCAAATGATACAATTTTCATATTTTTCACTTTCAATGAGCCATGGCAAACATCATTCTTGTTTTCATTTCCAGCCCAACTAACCATGGCATTCAGCAGAAGGTAAACAATAGGCCCTAAGCCCACAAGTTCTACTTTATATTCTTTATTAATGCTATGTGATTAACAAAAATAGGCTATGTGTGAGTACTAACTGTGGGTGATGTACTGAGGCATCGAGTCAGGTTCGAGTGGAACAGCTTCCTCATAGTAGTCCTCAGGAGGTGGGGTGGTGGGAAGTGGAGGAGGTGTGTCTGTGGGACTCTGAGAAATGGCATGTAACATAGTCATTAAATTAAACATGTAACAACTCAAAACATGGGTTTAGACCTGGGCTGGATAGATAAAATAATAACTGGGTTAAACAAATTGATAAACGGGTCAAAATCCTTGCCACACAAACACATTTTAGAGATCTCTAGTACTTAGATCGGCAGTAGTCACAGGAGTATATACTCAGATCATCAGAGCATAAAGTAACAAAACTGTTTTTGCCACAGAAACTGTGTGGTAAGCAAAGCTAGCTAAATTGACTTGTCACATTATAGTGGACAGTTGAAATATTTAGCTATTATGAATCATGAGTACATAATGACCTAATATAACGAAGTACGTCCAGTAATGTACTAGACTCATTAACTTAAATCTTTTTTGTTTTATTTACTTAATTTTACTATTACTACATCTTAATTATTCAACTAACATCTAGGCCATCCAAGCAGGAAGGGTCCCTTTTTGAGTCTTGGTCCTCCCAAGGTTTCTTCCTTCTTTATTCAGGGAGTTTTTCCTTTCCACTGTAGCCCTAGGCTTGCTCAATTTGGGATTGGCCTTTTAAGATAATACAATATTGTAAAGCTGCTTTCTTCTAACAATGCTCCATTGTAAAAAAGCGCTATAGAAACAAATTTGAATTTGACTTTTGACTTTGATGAAGAAATTTCACTTGTAGGCTATTTTTAGCAAGCTTTCAATCATAACTTATTAGCTTGTGCTACTAAGTACTACTTTAGACTCTATATTGTTACAAAAATACTAATAATACTAATACACAAGCGTATTAGTTTCCAAAATAATAAACAGAGGTATGCTGTTCAACATCCATCTGATCAATGATCATTCACTTCTAATTCCGAGGAACTTACAAACTGTAACAAACAATTACAGGAAATACCATCCTGTCATTGAACTCTTTATGTTGCAGCTATAAACAGACTCAGGATGGCAAAGACAAGGTACAGCACTGTCCAATCTATGATGTTATGGTATACAGTAAGTGTACTGAGCTGTAATCTTATTTACATATTGTATGCTGTTACACTGTCCGTGATGACAGTGTATTACTCATGTGCAGTGTGTTCATCTTCTTTTGCCCTCCTATCACTTTCTGTAGATCACAGCTGTGTGCTACATAATAAATGCCACAATGGTTTGATAGGACTTACTGATTTTGTAGGTAAATGTTTTGATGTTTCCTCTTCTTCCTGATTTTTCTGCTCTTCGGGTGAAATTCTGAGCTCCTTCAGGTCACAGTCTGAACGAAAACCATTACAATGGGACTACTACACTATCATTTGCAGATAACTGTAACTGGTTATCCAAGTAATCAATACAATAAAGCAACAATTAAATGTTCATCAAACTTACCAAATTCCTCAAACAGAGACTCCACAAAGCTAGTTCCGTTCCCATAGAGGGATGTGTTCATGTAGATGAAGTCACGCTCAGTCACTCTGTCAACATACGCTTTTGAGAAAAAAATAACATTTCAAATAAAAGGTGTGTGTATGAAGCTGTCTTCATTAGTTTTTGCCCTAGATATAAATAATCAAAATGCCTAAATCCTAAGGTACAGTGGAACATTGGATTTCAAAATATATTTGTTTCAAACTCCGATGTGTTTGAAGTTGGAATCAAATTTCCCAGTAAGTAAAGAAAATAGGATTAATCCGCTCCTGACAAATGGAAACGAAAGCCATTTGGGGTGGATAATTGTGCTAATTTGTTTTGACTGCTCATTGTTTTTTTTGTTTTTTTTTTACAAAATCATTTGAACTGTATATTTAATGCACATGATTTACTAGTGTTGTCTCAGAGCTTATCTGACTTATTAATGACTCATTATAAAGTGCTAAACCTAACACAGTGTGCTGGCTTTACCTGATGGCTGTATCTGTCCCAGCAGGTTTTTGACCACATTCATTTTCTCGGTGGTGGCTGAACTTACATTTTCATGCTCCAGTAGCTTCAGGAGCATATTCAGCTCCTTCACCAGGTGCTCCATAGCTGTGTTGAAATATAGGGAAGCAATAAAAAATGGGTGATGTTCTCTATTAAGTAAATCATAATATTATAGGGATTTAAAAAAGAAGCATTTTATTTTATTCACTTAAACAAGATCATCAGAAAAGCAAATGAAACGACAAAGAAAGTTGCTTAATTAAGCAAATGAGATCATGACTGAGTAGCAAGTAACATATTTATGGGGGAACAGAAAATGGAAGAGAGTGCCCCCACATTGGCTGTTCAGTAGGGTGTATGGGGTATGGACAGGATCAGACAGCACTTCTTATGGGATCTTCTTCATATTCATTTGAGCAGTGTATACGCAGTCAACCTTTTTTGATTCGTTAATAATCATCTATTCTTGCATTTCAGGCATCAGCAATATGGCAAAAGAGGGCAGTTAACAGCTAGTAATTAAAAGTAAGTAAAAATTCAAAGTAAGTAAATAAAATAAACCCAATAATGACGAGATTTCAAAACGGTGATTTCAAAACGAGCCTAAACCTCTGAGTTTTTGAGAAGCAAAGATGGGCCAGAGGCGCTCCAGTATGTCAACAAATGCGTGAAAATCGAAAGTTTAAAAATAACGTATCTCAAGCAAAGATTGGAAAGGATTTCTCCCTCTATGTTTTAAGGAATCGGGAGAAATTTCAGTGCTTAATTTTAACCTGAACACTGTGATCTCAGTTCCCTCAGACAGCACTGCATCAAGAAGCGTGATTCACCAATAGCTGAATGAAATGACATCATTTAGTTTTTACCTCATTACTAGTCATAAATTGCCCTGTCCCAAATTTTTTTGGAATGTGCTACAGGCCTGAATTGCAGGAAATTATGTTTAAATAATTTGGAGTTGAAATATCACGACATATTACATCTGCACAGTGAAAGGAAAGTCCAAATAAATATAAGAAACACCATGGCAAAAAGGGACAGCCCGTCAGCTGTTGAAACCAGACTTCTGGTTAGTCAGGAAAAATAAAACCAAAGCGACAAATGTGTCTTAACACAAGGAACAGCAAGGGATACGGGTAGGACCTGAATTGTGTTCATAAGTCAATCCTCTTCCTAAACTGTGCACAGATAACAATAGTGGCTCTTATACATTTCTCAAGAAACACAGGAAACAACACTCCCCTGGTCCAGGTCGTTTATTTTTGGTAAATCCTGGCATTTTATTGGTAATCCTCACTGAACACATTACGTTGTTTAACATTTAGCACACGTTGGATCATAGCTTGAGACATTTCAAGTTTGTAATTGAGCATTCATAAAACACCCCCCACCCCCCGTGACCTCTTTTAGTTCCATCTATCTGCTGAGATAAAGGTTAAAGCTATTTATAAAAGTAAAACTTTGATTATGTTTTTAGACATATTTAAGTTAATTTTAAGTTTAAAGTTACTGTATTTTCTTGTCCCCAAATGTTTTGCACTAAAGCTACACACTAATGTTGCTAAGAAGTAACGACAGCGCGTCTTCCCTAACATTTTAATTTTAGGTAAGTTCACTTTTATCACTGAAAACACACCGAAACAATTGATAATCATATCAGAATACTGTATGAAAGGGAGCATAGGATATAATTTTATTTAGACAAAACCATTGTTCTGTGCTATTGTGCAGTGTTTTGCTAGTGTGGTTTGGCAATCTTACAATCAAAATCCACCATTACAGTAGCATCTTCAAATTTACCTAGGTTTGAAATTGCACAAACTCTTTGTTTTGTTGTTTTGTTTACTTCAAGTGACGGCTTAAATTGCCCATTTCAACACAGGGTTATGGGTGTACACAAGTGCCACTCAACCACTAACTCATTTCATCTCTAATACATCTGAACAAACAAATGAGTCATAGTTACTAAATGTTTGACACAGTTCCTACAGAAACTCATCATACCTTGTCATGCTTACCATTGTCACATTACACCCTTAAAATTCATTTTCCAGCTGTATTTACACATTTTACCCTCAATGTTATGGTGAAAATGTTTTATTCTGATTAATTATTCAAGTGTAATTAATATAATGTCAGGCAGCACGGTGGCTCACTGGGTAGCACCGCTGCCTCACAGCAAGAATGTCCCGGGATCAATTCCAGGGTGGAGTGGCCTGTGTCCTTTCTGTGTGGAGTCTGCATGTCCTCCCCGTGTCTGTGTGGGTTTACTCCGGGTTCTCCAGTTCCTTCCCACAGTCCAAAGACATGCGTGTTAGG
>JAYJMA010165421.1:0-13465 GCA_036873895.1 Parotocinclus cabessadecuia
TCTGTTTTTTTTGTCAGCACAAGTTGTAAAACATTTCCATAAAACCTTTGCCTTATTATTATATGACATTATATATATATATATATATATATATATATTTGCTTCTTCACGTTTTATCCCTGTCTCTGAACTACACTGTGTAGTTGCTTTTTAATAGGAAGTTGCCTTACTTATCACTCTCAATAATACAAAAGTAATATAATCGTTTTGCACGACGACACTACTAGCATTGAAACGAAAGGGGTTGCTAAAATCTGGGGACCAGAAAGGCAAAAAAAATCATCACTACAATGAAAGCGGGACACTCTTAGGCAAGGATGTATCAGTTTCGTATTCAAGTCCTTTCACATGCTTTTGCTTTTAGCGTCTGAAAGACTGGACAGACCTGCTGCCTGTCTCTTACTTCTGCACCAAGCGTAGAAAACATAGCAAACCACATTTAAGCCTAATGTTGGTTTAGCGTTAACTATTTGCAAAACCAAAAAAGAGGAAGAGAAGGGCAGTTTGTGGTCCCCACAGATCGTGTTTTACAGGCTCGATGTCATTTACGCGTTTTAAGGACAATTTCCTGTCACTCCTATAAACCGCAGGTTTAGGCTAATGCAATAATAATGTCCAGTTACTAATGAACTCGATTAAAACGCTTGCTGTTCTTGCCACAGCATAACACCGATGCTTGAGCGCCTAAACAGTGCACCATGAAAGGCAAATGTTCCAATATGACCAAATTTAACTTCACTTAAGGTGCAGCAGTACCAGTGAAAAGAACTATAAAACCTATTTTGGTAGGTGCGCCCATAAGTTACACAAGAAGTGCTGTATTGGTGGACTAATTTGTTCACCAGCTGGCAACCTTCTTCAGATACGGTTCATGTGATTTGATGAGAAATTGATCCAGGGTCATTAACAACATATGGATAATCAATAAAAGAATTGCAGTACAAAAATGCCATGAAACACAATCCAGCTCATAACGGGGTAACCAGGGTACAAACAGGACAGAAAAATAAGACGGAAGAGAGAAAGAGTAAAGATTACCGGAAGTGACACCCAGGCTCCGGAGAACCCCGTGACTGGCAAGAGCGTGCAGACGTTTTCACCTTTTCACCTCACACTGTTGTTAGCCCCTGTGCTGCAAGCCGTCATGCAACAGACTGTCAATTTGTCAGGTCGTAAGACAGGGGAGGAGATGAGGGGGAATCACAGGGCAATGTAGAGAGGAAAAGGCAGGGTGAGAAGAGAGCGAGAGACAACATTAGAGTGCAGAGTGAGCAGAACAGCATAAAAGAAAAAACATTCAGAGAAGAAAGGAAAGAAGAAATAAGACTGACTTCACTTACTCTCGGACCTAAAAAGGTTTTACTGGTCATGAACGTAGAAAGTATGAGGCTAGGTGGAAGACAGAGAGACGTCCGAAAGCACTGATTTGGAGAACTTTGCAAACTGGAACTTCTGGCTCGCATGAAAATGACTTTTATATGCATTTTAAATAGAATAGTTAAAGGAATGGACGTCATTCAGATAAAAGACATTTTACAGTAGGATTTTGCATAAACTGGCTATAATTCTACCCATGTTAACTGCCCGCCCGCCCGCCCGCCCGCCCATCTATCCACCTAGCCATCAGACAGAAGTTAGTAGCACCGTATTTGTTTTTGCTGAAACAACAAATGACAAAACTACTGCTCACAACAAGATCTCAAGTTGCTACGATGTTTACTCGGCAGCGGACGATTTGCAAATTGAAATTTACCCTGCGGATACCTACATCCGAGCTCAGATCTGAAATAAAGCTAATAAGATGCACATTTGGTAATCAAATCGATTACTTCGGCATTGTTTCTTTTACCGTTTTACACATGGCCAATTCAAATCAGCTCGATGCAGGTACTGCACGAACAGCACAGTGCTTTTACGAACTTTAACTCAGGATTCGGTTCGTGTGTGTGCATGGAGTTTCAAACTGTTCATGGTGAGGAAGCGCTAGATTTCAGTTGTGTTTCTTACGAGGGTGTAACGGTCCAATTCGGCTCTTCAGAACATGCAATTTGTAACAACAAACAAAAGTTCCACTCACTTCCACTAGTGAAGCGAGCCTCAAATAAACACGAGACTTCAGAAAGGAGAACGGTTGGGTGGATTTGAGGTAGAAGAGAAAATTGTTTGATGTCATGACAGATTACCGCAGCGGAAATGGAAGAAACCAGCAGCGCGACTCTGCTCAGCGACATGGAAGCAAAACTCAAACAAAGAGCAGCTTGTGTCATACGGACACACTACGGCAAAAAGCAAAAAGCAAACGTAAACACTGCAGAAAAGATTTCAGAAACCGGCAGTAACGGTGCCAGTCTCTTTCAACACTTCGCAGCACAATCACTGGCAAAACGTGCCGACAACGAAGCACATGTCAATAACGTAAGCATTTACAAATGCTACACTGAACTAATAATAGCGCTTCAAAATACAGAAACGACGGATTTTGCCACTGTAATGCAAAGGATATGGCAACCGTGTGCTACGGCGTCTCTCAGCGAGTTAAGCGCGTCGTTAAAAGTGCACACGGCGATATTTAAAAGAAGGTTCTTCTTTCCTCCTTTTCACACGGCATTATTTTAAACGTCTCGACTTCACAACAAGTTATTTACTTTGTACCGTTTTTTGGGGACTTGCTTTTATGATTCGAACTAAAATGGGACCTTTTCTCATATAATCAGATAGCCTCATGTCAAGTCATAAGCGCCATGATTTTCAAATATTTTATCCAGCGTAAAGTAGTTATTTGGTGTGCGTTTCGAAATCTCCTACATTTTTTAAAATCAGAACAGCCTGCACTCTCTCAGCAGGCAAAACACATCCCGGCTTTAACAGTTGAACGTATTTACGGTACAAACCCTGTCGGTGAACTCTGAGGGCAAAACAACAAACAAAAACTATTCGTTAATCATAATAGAGGTAAAACGGTAATGACTGATTTGAGGTCATGGCGTCATTTCAAGCAGTCTCACATGACTGATATGGCTTTGTTTTGTTTTTTTTCAGCCCCCTCTAAACAGATCCACAAAAGGAACCAAACTCTGATGTCCACAGGTACGGGCCGATGGCGGTTCGTTCTGTGGACCACTAGGGATTTGGACTCCTGTACGGAGCTGACAGTGATTCTGCTACACTGGTTACTCCACTCATCGCGGCTGCTGGTTAGACGAGTTTAGAAGGCAGTTAGTTTAGTCTCAACACGTTTTCCTAAATTCGACACGAGCTGTGCGCGTTATCGATCGTCGAACAGGTTTTTCCCCCACACACCCATTTTCTGGTGTAAAAATAAAGGCATGTTATTCTTTCTAAACCCGCTTTACGTGTAGCATTTCAGTTTAAGTCAGAGTTTTTTTATGGGTATTATGTAGCTTTCTTAATAGATGTTTCCACCAAAATTGGGTGATATTATAAATTTCAATACCCCTCGTTTTTGTGAGGACTGTATTGCAAACTGTATTGCTCCATTCCATTCTGGCCTATTTTACGGTGGTGCTGGGAAGTTTTTCAACATTTTAACCGAAAACATTTTCAAACAAAGTACGGTAGATAAAGAGAACCAAAATCTTCTGCATGGATCCTGTATTAAAGATGTGCGAGTGTTAAAAGTATAAGTGACCAATTCTAGCAGGTTCACCCACCCTAAATGGAATGGATTGGATTTTTTTTTTTTTTTCACTCCATGGATTGATGTTTAGAGACGGAAAAAAAGGTGTGCGTGATGATAAAAATCTGTGGCCTATTTGCATATGTCCACACTTTCTGCATGCAAATTTAAAATACATGACTAACCGGTTTTTAAAATGGGTGACTGATGTTAAAATGGCCGCCAAAACATATGAACCTCTGTTAAGCGGTGGTAGTTCGGATTTAAGTTAATTGTAAACCGAGTGGAAGTATTTACTGTGAAAAACGAGTTAAGAAACACACGTTTTAAAATTGTCAGTAATTCCCCCTGACGCACAAGCAAGCAGACTCACAACAGAACTTCCAACTCTCAGGAATATTACAGCCTGTTATATGCTGACCGTAAGGCTTCCCTCCTAACCCGTATCAGCGGTTTCTTTCCTGCCAGTAAGCTTTATCACATGATGTTTTGCAGGATACACTCTCCCTGTTGCTCTTCCTTTCCTTGATTGCATTCCAGTTTGTCTTGTAAACAGTAAACGAGCAAGCAGCTTCAAAGCTTCTTTTATTTAATAGGCAGCCCTGTTGGTTTAAAACACTTTTAGGTACGCCCGCTTAACAGCCGAACAAATCTTAACAATTGTAACAGGAAACAAACGAATTCTGGAGCCAAACCATATGTTTCGATACCCAACCCTAATTGACAATTTCGACCAGGCACCATCTTCCAGAAATCCATTGTTAATGGGCGATTCCTAAAGCTTCCTTTAAGCTTGAAGTAAAAAATGGTAATGGAATGAATTATGGTTTGCTGCAGCAGCAGCATTATTGAAAAGCAGGAAGCACTCAGACCAGTATAATGAACTGATTTAATTACTCCATGAGATACTGAAACTCAATCTCCAGCACTCAAACAAATAGATGTTATTGACTGTGGTTACACCTTATATACACACAAACAAACAAGCCAAATCTAGCACACATGAAAAGACAAAGTGTAAAGTCGGGTATAAAGTACATACACTGCTCACAACCTTTAGGGGTTGAAAATGAAAATGAAAATATTACTTCTAATACGAAAACTATTTGTTGTGAGCAGTGTACATGCTAGTTAGGAACGTGTCGGGTGATAAGAATAGGCTTGCTTGCCCATCGTAGGGCACACGCACAAGGTCACGCACTAAGGGCTGCTTTAGAGACACCAATTAACCTAACATGTCTTTGGACTGTAGGAGGAAGTCGGAATACCCGGAGCAAACCCATGCAGACTCCACACAGAAAGGACCCAGGCCGCTCCACCCTGGGATTGAACCCGGGTCCTTTTTGCTGTGAGGCAGCGGTGTTATTGGCGCCCCGTCCAGGGTTGTTCCTGCCCTTGCGCCTCGAGTTTCCGGACGGGCACCGGCTGGCCCGTGAAACGCCGTGTGGATTAAGGGAGATTCATTACACACCCACTGAAGGAAACGGACTCTTAAATGCACACCCCTCTCTTTCCCTGCCATCTGATCTAAAAGTGAGGGAACTTACCTGGTTGATGATGTAGACGCCGTAGTCAAGCTGCTGCCGTTGCAGGATTGGGTGTAGGTAATAGAGCCAAAACTTCAGGTGCTCGTCTCTTTTCCGGAAGGGGATGATGATGGCTACTTTTTGCAGGGCCACACAGCCTTGAGGTTTGTAGCGCCCCCCCTCCTGGAGCCATTGGTTCTCCTTCCTCACTTGCTCCAGGCTGACCGGTGTGTTGAACTCGATGCGGAGTGGACCCACTGGAACAGCGGGTAACAGAACGTTAGCCTTTATCAGCAAATCAGCCATTTGTATAATCAGCACGAGAGATTCGTTAAAACGGGGAACGTCACTGCTGAATCCCGGGTTCTGATTGGCGAGGTGGTCATTTGCAGAAATAACAGCATGGCTTCGCCAGACGGTTACACTACGGAGATAAAGTTAAATAAGAATTCTATAACTCTAAAATCTAAACGTCGATGAACGGCACTGTGGTGTAAAAATGAAAGGTGTTTATTTAACACAAACAAGAGCTCAATATTTCAGTCTGGTCTCAGAGACCCCCCCCCCCCACCCCACCCACTCTAATATCTTCCATAACCGTCAGGGAGTCACTGCAGAAGGAAAACGTGCACACGCACAGTTAGGAAACACTACCATGAAACGGCTTCGTTTCCCAGAGGGCCGGCCTTTTATTCTCATCATAAATACGTTATCAAGAGAAGAGGAAAAAAAAAAAAACTCTGGTGCTGAGTGATAAAAAAAATCTGAGAGTAACAATAACAAGACGGTTCCCAGTAACAGGCATGAAAACATTTTTTTTCCCCAAGAATTCCAAGTCCAAGCGGTTTCATATTGTGTATACCTGGCATTTCTCATTACTCGGTTTGATTCAACATCTCTATCAGCATCGGTGATCATTTCAGTCACACACCCTCACACATGCACACACACCCTCACACATGCACACACACCCTCACACACACACACGGTTACACCTATACAAAAGGACTACTCGTGTATATATGATCAGTGATGTTTCCTACATCGCTAACAGAAAGTAAAAAGGTCAAGAATTTAAAAAAAATCTGTCTGCCGCTGTTTTGATCGTCATCACAAGAGGGAAAAACGTATCCGTTAAAAGTTATTTATAAAAGTCACAAGAAAAGGGTTATTCGACTGCTCACAGAAACCCGACTGGTGAGCGATCCTGAGCCGGGCGTAGTCAAAAAATTAATTATAATAATAATATAATAATAACTGTTATTATTTCCCCAGACAGTAACGTTCTAAACGTTTTGGCTGAGCCATCGGGACATGATTACGCCAGCGTTCCCCGTTCAGGTCACAGATCATCTGGAATATCTGACACGTGATCATTTGACTTGAAAGCGTTTACATTATTTGTGCTGGCGTTTTAAATCAGCACACAAGCCCAAAGTGTAAAGTACAGACACACTGTGGCTGATGTAGCGCAGTTCGGTCCTGTTACTCGGGTCCTGTGCCTCAGGCTGCTGTACAATCCTTTACACAAAGATGTGATTTTGCACCGACGAGTCAGGGCATGGCTCAAGGCATGTGGCATGTTAAACGCTAATGTTAATTTGTTCTTTACAAGGCTTTCTCCTTTCCGTTTATTGACTCATTTTAAAATAAGGTTTGAGGTGAACCGCACTGTTCACACACCATATTTCCATCTAAGCTGCAACGTGCCGAGAGCCTTTATATGCTCAGTTCTTGGACTAGATCAAACAAATCTAATTCTCAACTTGCACCCAGGAACTTCTGTCCAAATAATAATTATAACATTAAAGTACAAATACGACCCGTATCAGCATCGGAGCAGAGCTGGAAAAAAAAAGTGGGTCGGCCCATCACCGATGATAACGCAGTCCTAAAATCAGTCTTTTTTATGGTTCTGCCTTTAACCAAACTGCCTCAGCATTTAAGCCTACTTGATGGACCTTAATTTTAGGACGGCAAAACGAAAAGAAGGATAGTAGAACACGGGCAAATATAATTTTGAGAGAATATCTTAGCCGTGGTTAAGATTATTAGTCTGCTTACTAATAAAGAAACACAAGTTCTTTGTTATTACGTAAGAAGGAGTGGATACAGTGTGTAATTTACAGATCAATGAATACGTAAAGGAACTCAAGTCCTCCTTAGGGAGCAGTACTTCTCTGTATTTGGGTTTCAAATGACATGAAAAAGAGTAACAACTGTGCTAAAACCTGTATTAAACGATTGATAGGTTTGGTTGATTTAAACGGGTTGGTGTTTTTCGGGTCAAAACAACAGATATAGAGGGGAGCATCTGGCTGCATGTTCAACACTGATAAAGGACCGGAGGCGTCTCCATACGCACAGGCGTTGGAGAAAAGCCTCTTCTTTGGAAAACCTACAAAGATGAAGTGCTTTAAACACGGCTCAGCAACCGGTTCGCTTGTGTGACCGAATCGGGCACAAGCTGAGGAAGTATTATGATTCCAGATGTGTTCTGAGTGCTACTTGGTCAACTAAATCGCGTCTCTATATTTAGCGCATTACTAATGAAAGAGTAGGGACGCTAAAGTGGGAGTAGGATTTTGGACACGCCCATGTGGGTAGCGTGGAAGCTCGTCTGAGTGTAGTGTTTACAAGAGGTTTAAGAGGTTTTATGAAGTTTGCCTTAAAGGTCACGCGTCGTGACTTATGCTCGAATTTATAAGGCGGAACGGAAATCAGTACCAGGACCTTAAAAAAAAAAGAAAATCAGTACGTTGTGATCAATATCGACATTAAATAAATCAATGCATGGGAAACACTATTGCTCAGTGACGTAACTAATACGGTAGGAGACAACATTCAGATTACGGAGGACGTACGACGGATATTCACTTGTTTTTGGAGGAAAAGCTGCACTGTGTTTTAAATATTTGGTTCACGTCCACCATGTACAAGTTCCACAAACTAACTTATTAATTATAATATTTAATGCGATTCAAATGTCTCATGCAAAAGGAGGGAATCAGACTACAAACCATCATTCCCAGGCAAGCTGATAAAGTCTGATACATAGTCTGTGCTAGGAGGCCATTGCCTGGTCACAAGACACACAGGGGACCAAGTCACATGCCACCTTGTTGTGCTGAGTTGCTATATGGGTTCACGGCAAGCCCTTGAGAAGAAGCAGCGCTTTATTTGAAAGCATATTCATGTAACAAGCTTCCTGATTAGCCCTTTTTCTAATGAAACAGAAAAAGCGTGGCGTCTATAAATAAGGTTCTCTGAAGAGTATTAATATAAAATAGAAAGTACTCTGAAGAGTATTAATATAGAACAGAAAGTACTCTGAAGAGTATTAATATAGAATAGAAAGTACTCTGAAGAGTATTAATATAGAATAGAAAGTACTCTGCAGAGTATTAATATAGAATAGAAAGTACTCTAAAGAAGATTAATATAGAATAGGAAGTACTCTGAAGAGTATTAATATAGAATAGAAAGTACTCTGAAAAGTATTAATATAGAATAGAAAGTACTCTGTACTCTGAAGAGTATTAATATAGAATAGAAAGTACTCTGAAGAGTATTAATGCAGAACAGAAAGTACTCTGAAGAGTATTAATGCAGAACAGAAAGTACTCTGAAGAGTATTAATATAGAATGCACTACCTTCTGAACTGCACATGACCTAAACATGACCTAAATATTCAAAACCTAAAGGGAAAAAATAGAATCAAAAAGCTGAAACCCTGGGATATGAGGATCTAAACTATATAAACATTAAACATCACAAACATTAGGGGGCATTTAATTACGGGATATTTCATGTTGAAATACCCCCGTGTTAGTGAGCAGTGTACTTTGGATTCGCTCGTCTGTTTGTTTGCTTTTCCACCTGTTCTCTCGGTGTCGGGGGTAATTCCTACCTCCTACACCAACCATCTGTCTGGGTGTGCGAAGCCTAACTTTATTTCATACAATTTACCTTATTTTATTTGTTTTTTTTTTTACAGAGCTTTCTTAACAAGTGACAGTCCTAAAGTGTGTTGAGTACCATACGAAATAATGCTAATGACTATTTTTTTTTACAATTATATAATTCATTATTTTATTTATCTGTTCATGCTTACTGTTTTTTTTTTAATCAACTATTGCTATAAATTTATTTGGCTGGATACACTCGTTTATTACCCAAAAACAACAGGTCCCTTTTTGAGTCTTGGTCCTTCCACGGTTCCTTCTCTATATCGTTCAAGTTGTTTTTTCCTTCCACTGTCACCCTGGGCTTGGTCAATTTGGGAACGATATTAAAAGATAATCTCAAATTGTAAAGCTGCTTCGAGACAATGCTCCATTTCCAAAAGTGCTATTGAAATAAATCTTAATCTTTACTCAGTATGTCCGGCATTATTCTCAATGCCCAAACAAACGAATTACGGATGCACTAAAACTGATGTTAAATTTGGAGGTTTCCCTCATTCAGGGCGGATTTGCCCTTCGGGTCCACATGCCAAAATGCACCGAATATACTTTCATTCGTTAACATGATTACATTGGCTGAAACTAAACACTAATTTGGGCAGAACTTGGAACAAATTTTTTATTCTCATAGACACCATCCAGTACCGGCGAAAAGATAACAGGCTTGTTCACATTATTTCCCACCTTTTCATCATTGCGATGATCAAGTTTCTTATTTAATTTGCCAGAATGCCAAAGGAGGACAGAAGCAACACCGGGACCCTTAGAAACATGCATTCTATACATCTTCACTGCATTCAAATGTCGTCTACTTTGCCTTTCTACCAAGAAAATAGGCAAAGCAGAGGCACAAACATCTCTCCTACGACATGGCCTTCTGCACCAAAAGCCTCTGCTGGATCCTGAGCACGAAAGTGACTGAACACGTTTCAGCCGCTCAAGGAAACGAAAAGTCTCCAGCTGTCTGGTTTCATCAGACACACACACACATACACACACACACAGCTCACAAAAAATAGGAAATTTCAAAATGAATATGAAGAGGATCCCTCAACAACTGCTGGATTATCTGATCCAGTCCATGCCCCCATCACTGTCAGTGTGTTTTGACCCTCTTGGGTGACCATACACCCTGCCACCCTGCTGAACACAATGTGGGGGCACCCTGGTCCAGTTTGACCGGTTTCAATTCCGAGAGATTACGACTCATACAATTTTGTGATCTTACAATAAGCTCCAGACTCCAGACTGTCACTTAACCGTCGCACCCCCACAGACCCTCACCACACAGCTGGGCAAGATAATCAATCATGGCCACAATATTACCGCATTTACACAACAGCCGTGTGTGTTTATGCACGTCCGGTACACTGTTGCACCACTAGATCGTGGGACAGAGAGCAAAAGTCGCCCCTGACAGCAACTCAAAGTACCGAAAGCCAAGCACTTTGAGAAAACAACAGGACTTTATGGCAATATAAATATCACGCAGCCTTTTTTTTTTTTTAAATAAATGGTACCGAACATCCTGAATGAGTCACGTTTACCTCTTCCACAACACATCTACCCTAAACCGGGCGTCTTACAGGCAGGAAACAGAACCAAGTCTGCAAATACAGGAAACACACGTAGATATAACACCAGGTGGACCAGACGTTCTTCCAGGTCACACACTCATGACTTTCTCACAGCGCTGCATGACGTAAACTAAGTTTTACAGCTTTAGAAAACCTTTGGTCACTGAGACCTGGGCCTGGCAGGTTAAGAGCAGGGGACTAATATAACAATATAATATAATAACTACGATAAAAGAACATCATACCAAGCAGAGGTGATGGATCTGGGCATTTTTCGAGCGGCTTCACACTCTCGGTGGTGCTTGCATTAACCAGGCTGGTCTTGATCTCCTCTGTGACGAGTCCTTCCTCTCCTTTGAGGTTCCTTTGGCTGGACTGGGAATGCTGCTGGTTTTGGGCGAACGTTTGCGCAAAGTTCAGAGATCTCACATAATAAAGCACACTGACAAAGATGTGGAGGCAACACAGAAGCACGACCAGCGTGCAGGTCCTATGGATGAAGTTAAAATTCACACCAGAGTCGCGCATCTTTGTTTCAAAAAATGTATTCGCGAAACAAAACGGAATAAGAGGATACTAAACTAACTACCTACGGTTATGACGCAAGGCTATCCGAACTACAGGTCTAAAAAATAAAATGTCATTGTGCATGAGTTCAATTTCAAAAGTAAATGACACGACATACTAACTTACTAAAGCTAAGGAAACGTTCTGCTCAGAAAAAGCAGGTACTTACATTTAAAAAAAAAACGCTTAACTTTTTAAGCCACGTTTAAACTCGGACAATTTCCGAACGCCATAAACTCAAAAAGTCAGATTCGGAGTCATTTAAAAAAACAAAAAAACTTTTACGCCAAGTTTAAAGCGAAATAAAGTTGCCGTGACAGCAAAGGGGGCTAGCTAACTATTAGCCCCGTTAGCTTGCTAGCCCGTTATGTTGCATTAATTCGGGTTACAGCGCCGAAATAACGATATAGCAGCTAAAAGAAGAGCTAAACCTCTCCGAAATAACTTCGGTCAGAGCGGCTTTAGTCCACGGAGTCCCCGAGGGCGAACGCGAAACCTACACGTTATCCGTAACGAACGAACTTTTCAATCCACGCAGATAACGCGCGCGCACACACACGCGCGCGCACAAGAGGAGAAAAAAAAAAAAACAAATAAGAAGTTGGAAGCGAAGTTGAGCTACAGCGCTCACTAGCGCTGCTTCCCGTCAGACGTCAGTGATGTTCAGATGAATCCCTCAACGATTCGGCTGCTGAATCACTACTTTAAAAGACTAGAGTTAGAATACACCAATTATTTAGAATTTAGAGACACCAATTAACCCAACACGCACCTCTTTGGACCGTGGGAGGAAACAAGTTTACCACGAGCCGCACCACCCTGGGATCAAACCCGGGACCTTCTTGTCGTGTAGGAAGTGCACAACATTTCTGTCATTTAGGAGACGCCCTTATCCAGAGCGACTCACAATTAATACAGCTTTATAATCCAAACCCTTGTGGGATAAGGGCCTTGTTCAGGGACCCAACTATGACACAGGTGGGATTTGAACCCTGGACCTTCCGATCCATAGTCCTGTACCTTAACCGCTGGGCCACCGCACAAAAGGCATATACGCACAACGGAGCTGGAGCAGTATTTGCAAACAAATATGAACTAAATCCAACAGGAACTGCTATATAATGGGTGTTTTAGCACTCTTGGGTGACCATACACCCTACTGAACGCAACGTGGGGGCACCCTGGTCCAGTTTGACCTGCTCCTGTTGAATTCATTCCCATGAAAAAATCACTTACTACTCCATCACCATAACTGAGTGTGCACAACTTGCTTAGATTTTTTTTCATGTGCTTCTCTGATTTAGCTTTTCTGTTTCTTTCTGTTTTCTTTTTCGAATCACTTTATCTTTGTGAGCAGTGTACATTCTAGGATGGGGCAGGGTAGCAGTGTGTATTATATATTGGGGCAGTATAGAATATAAAGTGGGTAAAATCTAAACAGATGTCTGTAAATAATATCTGAGGCTGTAATGACTGCTGCATGTCATTATGTCTCACATCTGATGCTACAGGACGCTTATAGGAACTGGAAAGTTGGTTCCAATGTGATTTCGTGCCTTTTGTCTCCACCCAGCGGTCAAAAGGAGAACAAATGTTGTTTTGTAACAAAACAGTGACATTGAGTAACCTTCTGCGGCTCGTGCACACGTAGGCAGCGTTTGAAATGACGTAATTTACCTTCCCTGAACTGGAGACCTGCGAAGTCGGTGTACGTGATCTGAAAGAAAAAATATCATCTAAATCTCTAAAGGTAATAATCGTTTAGTGTTAATGCTTTAAGCACAAATGCAGGTTAAAAGTGATCCATCGTAGGGTGCACGCACACTAAGGGACACTTTAGAGACACCAGTTAACCTAAAATGTTTGTCTTTGGACTGTGGGAGGAAACCGAAGTACCATGAGTAAACCCACAAGGACCCAGGCCGCTCCACCCTGGGATTGAACCTTCCTGCTGTAAGGCAGCAGTGCCGCCCAACCGAGTCCCTGTGCCGCCCCAGGTGAAACACAGGGTATCAAAATTTCCTGCCCATTGCCACGAAGCATGAATATGCAGTCCTCCCCATTAGAGAGAAATACAGTCGAATCCGGTTAATGGGACCACATCGGGACGGGATCGTTTTGGTCCTAATAAGCGGCTGGTACGATTAATCGAACATGCCCTATGTTAGAAGACGGGACGTGCTATAATTGAT
>JAYJMA010165442.1:0-13464 GCA_036873895.1 Parotocinclus cabessadecuia
TTGCTTAAAAATGTAAGACTGTATTAATTGTAAGTCGCTCTGGATAAGGGCGTCTGCTAAATGCTGGAAATGTAAAATGGAAATGTTTCCTGGCCCTAACTAAGAGTTGGAATACTTCTAAGAACCCAGCTACTCCAACAGTTCTGTATTCTGCCTTCTCCTTATTCCACTCACCAAGGAAGTCTGGAAGAGGTGGTGGCACAGGTTTTCTTTTATCCAAGAAGTTTTTCACATCACTAGCAATTTCCCACCTGGGAATCACATAATTCAAATGCCATACTGTCACTGTTATGTTTCCACATAATCCTACATATCATTGTTGTCTACTGGCCACCTGGCCCTCTAGATGATACTGTCGAAGAATTGGATGGTCTTCTGAGTTTCTTCCCTTCAGACGATTCTCCACTTTTCATGCTTGGTGACTTCAATCTCCTATCAGACAAACTCTAGCCTTCCAGTCTTCTTCCTCTCCTGTCTTCTTTCAACTTGTCCTTTAATGACAGTCCTTCAGCAATACTGAGATCAGTATAACTACTTGACACTTGAATAGTGGATCAACATCGTGGATGTAGAAAAGTTTGTGGGTGCTGAAATGATCCTGATATATTCTATTACATTTTTGTTTGTTTAGCATGTTTTGTTTTCATTTTGCAGTGTGGCATTAGTGTTGTATTTTGCTTCGCAGGGATCTATCGGACCAGATTCCACCGATACCACTCCCTCTCCAGCCTGCACACCTGTAACAGATCTCCACTTATCACCTGTTCTCCATAAGACTCTGGCACAGTCTCCCAGTAAAACATAGGTGTGATGATTCCATATTTACTGCCTGTTTTGGTGTCTGTAGACACCCTACACATGTTCATATTGTGGTGTATGGTGAGATAAACTAAAGGGTAAGGTAAGAAAAAATTCCAATTAGCTGTGTAACCATATATTAAAGTTACAGCAACAAGGCAGGGTTCATAAAACAAAGTGATATGAGCAGTTCAAAATGTTCGTTAATAAAGACTGGTGGCTGTTTTAGAAGACAGCAGTGAAAATAAACTCATTATACCATGATGGACATGAATGGTATGCATTTGATCCTAATTAATTTTTCATCTGTATTATTTTACGAACGCAATGTTATGTTTTCTTAAGTAGATAATTAAACACAACAAATAATTGTTCTTTCATGTTCATAAATACTGTAACAATCTCACATGTTTATATGTGAAAGGTTTAGAAAGATCTTTTTCTGTCTTGTGAGAACCGTAAGAGTCTAGGGATCGATAATATGTTCGTCAAATGATATCAATTTAACCGAACAAGTTCCCACGTTTCGAAAAAGGACATTGTGATCACCATACTACACTGTATGAGTGAGATGATAAAATTAGTGTTCAAATTAGAGCTCTGAAACAGAGACGCATATAAAACTGATCTCCGTTTATAAGACTAAAAGATTTTCCAAGCACCACACTGACTGGCAAATGTTACCATATTTAGTCTACAGAAGTTGCAGAGGTTCCATGAGAAGGGTGAAAGTCAATCTATCAAAAACCTATCAAATAAGTTTTTCAGGCTTACCAAAGCACCTGCAGCCTTCCAATCACTGGTCAACAATGTGCTTTGGGACTATCTGAACAGGTTCGTGTTTGTATATCTGGATGACATCCTGGTCTTCTCTAGGACGGATGAGGAACATGTCCACCATGTGCGCCAGGTGCTCACCCGGTTGCTGGAGAACCGATTGTTCATCAAGGCTGAGAAGTGTGAGTTCCATGTCAACACCATCACATTTCTGAGCTTCATAATCCAGAGAGAGAGTCTCCATGGGGAGGAAGGAACTGCATTGTTTTCTGGGTTTTGCAAACGTTTAAAGGTGCTTCATTAGGGACTACAGCAAAGTTGGGATGCCTCCAGCAGTTCGGAGGTCACTATCCCTATCCTTATCTTCTATTTGTGGTTCAGTAAGGAATATATATATATATATATATATATTTCCTTTGAGATCCTTTGAGATCTCCTCTAGTGCAGTTATGTTTTTGGACTGTTGCTGGGCAACACGGACTTTCAACTCTTTCCACACATTTTCTATGGGGTTGAGGTCTTTAGAATGGCTAGGCCACTCCAGGACCTTAATTTTTTTTTTTTTTACAGAGTCACTCCTTCATTGTCTGAGCGGTGTGTTTGGGATCATTGTCATGCTGGAAGACCCAGCCATGTTCCATGCTCTCACTGATGGAAGGAGGTTTTGGCTTACAATATCACGATACATGGCCCCGTTCATTCTTCCCTTAACACGAATAAATCGTCCTGTCTCCTTTGCAGAAAAACAGCCCCAAAGCATGATGTTGCCACCCCCATGCTTCACAGTAGGTATGGTGTTCTTGGGATGCAACTCAGCATTCATCTTCCTTCAAACACGACAAGTAGAGTTTTTACCAAAAAGTTCAATTTTGGTTTTATCTGACCACATGCTATTCTTCCAATCCTCTTCTGGATCATCCATATTCTCTTTGGCAAACTTCAGACAGGTCTGGACATGTTTTGGCTTAAGCAGGAGGACAAGCAGGATTTGAGTCCCTCTCGGCATAGTGTGTTACTGATGATAGGGCAGAAGAAGGACTGAGTGGCGGACAGCAGAAGTTCTTAAAGAAGAAGTTGCAACTCTGTGAGAGCCAGAAATCTTGCTTGTTTGTGGGTGACCAAATACGTATTTTAAACGTATTTTTTTTTCTTGTTTTGTCTCTCATACTTAAAGTATACCTATGATAAAAAATTACAGACCTCTCCCATATTTCTAAGTAGGAGAACTTGCGCAGTCAGTGGCTGACTAAATACTTTTTTGCCGCACTTGTAAGCACAATATGCTCAGTCTTAAAATTATGCTACATATAGACTGTATTATTTAACTATATTTACCAAGTTTGTCAATAATTCTGGAGGTGATTTACTTTAAATACTATTTAAATACTACTGTATTTATTTATATTTATACAGGGTTTGAGCTAAAACATCTGCATGGTAGAGAATGTCTGAAATTGTCCTCTGGTGGTACCTCTCCGGAAAACACCACTGGTAACAATATAAGCAGATGCTCCCGGCCCCAACATCTTTGATTGTGTAACACACAAATCCAGTAATTTCTCCAAGTTCTCTCTCTCACAGAAATACAAGTATAAACTATGATTCTAATAGGCATTAGACAATGTGTAAGGAATGCTTGAAGCCTGAGATATAAACTCTGGCTGAACAGGGAGGGCCAGTGAGAGGGGGAGAGAAGAACTCTTCCACTCTGGGACCCTTAGTGGCAGTTCATGCCAACTTGAATAACTCACTCACAGATGCATAAAACAAGACCTAAAGCATAAAACATGCTATTTATCTTTGTATTTGGTTTTATTATAATATAGCTATCATGCCCATCAGATAATTCTGAATTCTGAGATGAACTTGAACTTACATTGCGATGTGAATGTGAGCTCATGCTTTAATGTGAATGCTAAAAAGCTCAACATGCTTCTTAAATCCTTCACCTCTCTCTCTCCCTCTTCCTCTGCCACAAATCAACATTCCCATCATCTTATTGTTACCAGACCTCACCATTCCAGATGATTCTAATCAAGATTTTGGCTCCATTTCACAGCCTCGCGTTTGAATAATTGGTCACTCCTGTGAACAATTTTTAAAAAAATTAATAAAACAAAATGAAAAAAGGAGAAAAGAAAAAGTACAAAAAAACTCAGTTTAACACCATGCAGTTAGAGTTATTATTCTATGTCTTTGTGAACCCTACTGTTGTTTGGCAATAGCCTAGTTTACCACAGCAACATGCTAACCACATACTTTATAGTTAACCCCCTGGCTTCCTATTTCAATAAACCCCAGCAAACTGCTAAGACTTTGTATACAGTCATCAGATCAATGCTGTCTTTAAAATATCTTAGCTCAACCACCATAACACACACAATTGTTTTCTTGTCTACTTCCTGCATGCAGTTTTTTCCTGAATGAAGGTATAACCCCAAATCAGAAAGAGTGACAGTGTGGAAAATGCATGTAAAACAATTATAACTTTCTTACAACTACTTTTATTTTATTGCAGACAGTATAAATCCCAGATATTTGATCTTTTTTCTGATAACGTAATTTTGTTTGTTAATAAACATCTATTCCTGAATTTTAGGCCTGTAGCACATTCAATAAATGGGACAGTAAAGCATTTACCAAATGCAAATTACTGTTCTTTTCACTTACACTTTAAACGATGTTTTGACCCAGAGGATTCTGAGGAATCTTAAGATGTGCAGCAGCATCTCATCATTGTTGCATTTTCAATTAAAAATTCATTACACATTCTGTATTGGGGACAGGTCAGGATTGCAGGCAGGCCAGTCCAGTACCTGGACCATCTTCTGCCACAGCCATGCCTTTGTATTGTATGTAGAATGTAGTTTTGCATTTTCTTGTCAAAAAATTCATGAACTTCCCTCTAAAAGATGACGTCTTTAAAGCAGCATATGTTGCTCTAAGATCTCAATGTACTTTCCTGCATTAATGCTGACATCACAGAAGTCTAAATTACTTTTTCCAAGGGCACTGAACCAGACTCTTACCATGACAGGCTTTGGCTTTTGGACTTGTTGCTGATAACAGTCTGGATGGTCTTTCACATCTGTGGTACAGAGCACATGTTGTCCTTTAAAAAAAGACCTGGAATACTGATTCATCTGAACACAATCATGTTTCCACTGTGTGCTGGTCCATTCTAGATGTCTCTGAGCCCAAAGAAGTCAATGCCAATTTCTGCACATGATTAACATGGGGCTTCTTTTTTGAACACTAAAGGTTTAAGTGACATTTGTTAATGTAACTCCATATTGTAGTGCTTGTCAAAGTAAGTTCTTGCTCATGTAGTTATATCAGCTACTGCTGACTGGCGGTTCTAAATATAGTGCCGCCTAAGGGATTGATGATCACAGGTGTTTGAAATTACACAATTAATTTTATTATTTAGAGGTATGTCTACCTATAAATTGGCCCAGTGTCATGCTTTTGGAATGTGTTGCAGACCTGCACTGCTGGAATTTATTTTTATTAACAAGACCAGAAAAAACATGAAATATCAGTCATTTATTTGCATAATGTCTGCAATTAAAAAAATGTCAAAGAAAATATAAGAAACACTGTCTGTCTTATACATACGTTTTACATACTGTCTCAACTTTTTCTGATTAGGCAACCCAATTTTAAAATGTCAATGGAAGAAAGAAAAGATATTATATGTAATTTATTTAAGCATTTCCCCATGTTCCCACATTATATGTATACTACAACATCATTTCCACATGTGCTGGCTGAGTTACTCAACCAAAAAACAAATTGAATGCGTTCTTGGTTCCCATTGGAACTGTTATTGACAAGATTTATGGGAGAATTTGGATCATAACTATAAAATCTCCCTTCCATGTGTCCATAGCGAGCTAATTGTGCATAGAAAAAGCATAGCAAGGTGACATTTACACAATCAGTGGTCATTCTTTCAGGAATATTATAGTATTTGAAAATAACATCCCATATGAAAATAAACTCAAAAAGTTGGTTGTCAAAAAGTGAGGTCAAACTGTAAACAAAAATGTGACTTTTTTCTTACAGTAGCATCCACCAATACTTAATCTCACAAAAAACAGAGAAATGCAACCTTTAAATGAAAACTTTTTAATCAGAACTCTATGCGCCACCATTATTTCCATCCTTGAAAATCTTTCTGTACATGCGTATGTCAACAATAAGACAAGACCTCCTGTTTTTTCAAACATGGAACATATTAGAGAACACACAATTGGACTAAAAGGAAACTGTTTTGATTACAGGCGGCGCAGTGGCCAAGTTAATTGGTGTCTCTAAAACATCTCGCCCTAGATGTGTGAGTGTGTGTATATGCCCTACGGTGGACTGTTGTTCTCATGCACCCTATGCTGTCGGCTAGTCACTGGCTCTCCAGTGACCCTGTACAAGAGCAAGCAGGTAAGATTGTGAGTCAGCACGTTGATTACTGAAACCCAGTCATTATATATGAAAAATACTTGTCAGAGATTAAAATGCCAATATATACTGTTATACCAATAATAAAAAGTTCCAGTCAACTGAAATGGTGAGAAACCTGCCTGGACGAGAACCCAAGCCTATTTTCCCCTATGCACAGTGAAGGGAATGGATAGAGGGGCAACAAAAACATTTAGCATCTAGCATTTTGGGGTTAGTTAAACAACTGTCAGATGCCACCTTATACCTGCCAACGGGGTTATTTAAAAAGCTTTCCAGGAAAATTTTTTTCTTTTTCTTGTCATGTAACCACAAATGTATACGAATGAGCCAAAATCCCTGCCTCAGTGTGCAGTGTGTGCAAACCTGGACAAGGACTACAGTAAACAACTTATTTCAGCTGAAATTCGAGTAGCCAATCATGATTCACTATTCAGTACACAGTGTTTCAAATGAACACTGTCTTGTTTAGTGTGAATCTGTGAAATAACTTGTATTAATGTGCCATCTTGCAGTTGTTGGACTACCTGTGCAGCCTCTGTAGGGTCCAGGTACTGCACCATGGTACCAGCAGACTGGGCTCAAACCTTGACCTGGACTTGCAATCAATTACCTCTACAAGATCGTCAATTTATGTTTCTTTAACCTCATATGTATTTATCTTTACTTTTAGTTTTATCCTAATTGTAGGAGAAACATTTGTGACAACGTTGATCAATTCATTAAATATATATAAGATTCATTGTAGTCTTCAGAGCCATGAGAGAGCAATGTTTGTGCACAAATATATTCTACAGGAAGCTCTGAAGGATGAGGCTATATTTTAAATATCTTGTTTAAAGAAGGTGACAGGTAACAAAGAAACAGCAGAAGTGTGCTTTGTTGTGTGAGACAGAACTACACCATATTTGCATATTTGTTTTGGCAACATATTTTAAAACTCTACTTGGCTAAACTCACAAAGTTCAAAAAACAGCTTCATTGCATCATTGGCTCCAGCCAACGTCAAAACAATAGTATATATTTAGCTATTAAAATAATATTTTAGATATGGGGATTGAGTTTGAGAGTAACAATTAAATGGATGTTTAATTAATATCTTGTCTTTCAACTCACATCAAAGTCATAGTGGGCAACCTACAATGTGTGTCCAAAAGTGTGTGCGTGTCTGTCTGTCTGTTTATCTGTGCTGCTGTCTCAGGGTGCCTGGTAACACCACTGATTGCCAGGTAAGAAATATCCTTTGTATATGGGAAGTCTGGGAATTCCACAGTTGGTTTGTTTTGTCTATAACAATGTGTGTGTGTTGTGTGTGTGTGTGTGTGAGAGAGAGATAGAGAGACAGAGAGAGAGTTCTTCATTATATCAAAGTCAAAGTCAGGTTTTATTGTCATTTTAACCATATACACAGTACACTGTGAAACAAAACTATATTCTTCCAGGACCTACATGTGCTACATAGTGACATAAAACCACAGTTTGAGTTCATTGAGTACAACCCAATACTAATACTAACAAAAAAACAATACTTAAAGTACAACATGTGCAAAATAATGAAGACAGTAAAAACAGTGCCACATAACTGAACAGTGCAAGACAAAACATTTAATGTAAAATTATCTGAACTGACCTCTTCATTGAGGTAGATAAAGTGCAGAATGACTATGATACTGAAAGTGAGAAATAATTGACATTCTTAGCTGTAGGTGTTTTAGTCAAATCAAGTGAAATTTGATTTATTTGTGTAGCACTTTTTAAATTGTCTCAAAGCAGCTTTACAACATTATATTATCTTAACGAGTCTCTGGTGTTTGAGGAGTCTGATGGCTTTTGGAAAGGAACTGTTACACAATCTGGTTGTGAGGGTTTGAATGATCCAGTACCTATTTCCAGGTGGCAGGAGTGTGAACTGTGAGAGTGAAGGGTGTGTGGAGTCATCCACAATGTCGGTGGCTTTGCAGAAGCAGTGTGTTATGTAATAGTCCATGATAGAGGAGAAAGAGAGACACCATTTACCTTCTCATCTTCCCTCACTATCCTTTTGGTTTTGCAGTTCAAAACAGTGAAATTCCCAAACCAGACAGTGATACAGTTGCTGAGGGTGATTTCAGTAGTCTCTTTATAGATTGACATGAGGATAGGAGGTGGGAATCGAGCTCTCCTCAGCCATTGATGACAGTATAGACACTACTGGGCTTTTTTTGTTTTGGTGCTGGTACTGAGAGACCAGGTGGTGGTGGCTACAATATCCTCCGTGATTACGATACACAAACTACAGAATGTCCATTGTGGTAGACAGCAGGGTCTTGATGTGCCTCAAGATGAGCATCTTGAAGCAATTCGTGACATTTGGTATCTGTTACCTGCTTTGCACATCCTCTTAGCACCTATTTGAGGATGTTACCTGGTCCAGCAGCTTTCCGTGGGATGATTCTAAGAATAGTTTTCCCAGAACAGGGAGAAACAATAATATTATGAGAAATAATCACAGATGATGTTGTCTCTGCCATTTGTTTGAAATACACTCCAAAGTCAGAATGGTATGATGTCCTAAATGAGGATTTAAGAAGGCAGTTGTCTACCTCTGCTGCAAGCTCGCTGGTGGCTGATGACACCAAAGTGGAACAGGCAGATCTGGCTGCAGCAGTTGCAGAGGACTGTCCATTCTTTTTTTAATTAAATAATGTTTCAGTTCTTTCTATGACTCATTTAGTGCTTAAGACCAGCCCTGCATGCATTCTCAGGAGGAGACAGCCTGGTGAATGGTGCATCCCTAGTCCTCAGGACTGGAGGGTAAATCAGACCACAAGCACTGGTCAAAGTGACAGACATCAAAGGATTTCTTTAGACAGTCCTTTTTGAGTGATGTCCTTCTGTCATGGTTACCAGTGGATAGTTCGCCATAGATCACAATCTTTAGCAAGCAATGGTCCCGCCCAGTTTAAGATTCATCTCCAACAGCAATACCTATTGTTATGATATAGGAGTAAAGGGAACGAATGACGTCTTTATAATAGGGAAAGTAACACAGCCAGGTCATGTCCCAATTTGGGATAACGTCTACGTCTGGCGTACGAGCAATTTGGACGCTACCGGTGCCGATACGTCCCCAAAGCACCAGGGCTTGAGCCCAAGCTTGTGAGCGCTATTAGTTGGAGAAGAAGCTGTGTCGGGGCGCGTCCTAAATAAAGCAGCGCAGCCGACTGGAGTGAAGCTCAGCGGAAAGCTAAAGGGAAGCTTGTGCTTCGGGATACCACGGTTATATCCCTAGACAGCTAATTACCTCAGGGGTTTCCCCCTTACGCATTCATCAGCTCTAAAAGCCCTGGGATATCACTGTCTAAAAAATGAAGCTTACATTCAATACGCATTACGTATTACGCATTACGAGTGGGCGATTCGTGACGACTTATCAACAAGCAGCACTGAGGCTCATGCTTAAATATCGGGAGCCCCAGGTATTCGTCATCATGTCATCAGCCTGATGGCGGATATAAACAGCTCTAACGTTCGCTCGGTAACGGTGGACGGGGGTGGATAGTTCGTCTGCTCGAGGTATGCTTCCTAACACCTTAAGCTCTGACTCATTAATAGTGATGTATGTAGGGTGGTAATCTTCCTGATTTGGAAGTCTAGTGGAAAACATCTGTCTTGTTTAAGTTAACTTCCAATCCGAAGAGCTTAGCAATCTCGGCAAAACAGATGTCACCAAGTGTGAAATAAGGGCAGCTTTGTCAATGAAAAGTAGCTCTTGGACAAATTGTTCCACTCCCTTGTTGTTGGCCTTAATTGCCTCACGTTGAACAGGTTGACACTGATATGGTATCTAGACATGATCCTCGTTATCAAGTTCAACTCTGGCCCTTTGGAGAATCATGCCGAAGAAAGTCTTAAAGAGAACATGGCTCTGAAGCCATGCTGGCTCTTGCTACACAAAGCTGAATGCCCTGTGAGATTGGAGCACCACTCTTTCTGAATGTCTCGATACATACGCTGGAGTGCTGCAAACACAACTGGAAATGTACTTTCTTATCAGGACACGGTGGGCGGATCTCACCTTTACCGTTTCCATTGAACCAGTGTTTGCCCTTTTTCGTAGAAAACTCTAAGACTTCTTGAGAGGTCTGCAGGTTGATGTTCTAGATGTTCCGAAATCACTTCTGAAGAAGGGTCGATAAGGCAACTGGGATCCTCAAGCATCCTCAACAATCTTGGTGTTTTGTAATGCTATTACTCATGCCCTTTAAATCACTGCTGGCCAAATTGAGTTACATTACTTTTAAGCAAGTTTGAGCATTGTTAATCTGGCTTCTTATTGTACACAGTCATAGTAATTATTGGCCCCCTTATCTTTTTCTTTGCTCTAAAATAATTTCTGATTTCCATTGCATTTCCTTATTTAATCAGTCATTTATTTGCATCATAATACTGTAATACAATACATTCTTTGTAAATTCAATTTAATTAAAATAGCATGGACAATATGATAATAATTCAATAAAATGCAAATAATTTAATTCAAGCACTTGTAAACAGATTAAAAGGTTTGTGGGTGTGGGTGTGGCTTGCATCTGCTCTACAGCTTCACTTTTCACATCTGCCATTCCTCAATGCTGATGGATGCAGCACTATATAAGCTTCTGTTCCAGTATTTGCTAGTTAAGCAGCGATTCCTCTGTGAGCATACCTTGGCTGCCTCTTGTGCTAAGTGGAATTAATCCTGTTTTGTCTAATCGTAGAACCTACTAGAATTATCTAGGTTTGTCCTGAGTTGCCCTTAGAACATGCTTGAGTTACTGTATCAAATTTCTGGTTATTCTGAGTTGGATTATAATCTTATGAAACATTCTGCATACTTTTCTTTTCAGGGACTTTTGTACATGTTTGAGCATGCCTTTACTTTGATTTGACTTGTTACTTAGTGTATCATCCTCATTGTCATTTTATTAACAGTCTAAACTTTATTTTGTGTTCTGTGTTTTCATTGTGGTCGGTTTCTGTTCTTATTTTATTATCCTTGTTTATGTTCCTGTTGTATATCAACTTTGCCACAGAGGTTTCTCTTAAGCCTCTTGAAGCGTTTAAAAAAAGGAGCATTTGATTTGATTTCATTAAAGAAGATTATCAGAAAAGCAAATGACAAGTCAAAGAGCTGTTCATTTATGCAAATGAGATACAAACTCAATTATTGCGATTGAGTAAAAAGTGATATATTCATGGGGGTGAACAGAAGCAGGTCAAACTGAACGAGAGTGCCACACATTAACTGTTCAGTAGGGTGTATGGTCACCCAAGACTGACAAAACACACACTGAAGGCGATGGGGCATGGACAGGAGCAGATCGTGTAGTAGAGCTGTGCATGGTGGGACCTTGCTTTATCTTCCATGAAATTAAAGTGTTTTAACTGCTCATATTGTACAGGAGGATAACATATTGTACCACTATGGGGTGCAGGACCTCATCTCGATGTCTGACAGCAATCAGCAATCCATTTCTGATGACGTGGAGCTCAACCACCAATTTTGATGCCAGCTCAAACCATGATTCTAACATTACCAAAGATGTGTTCCTTGTTCACACCAGATCAGGACACGATGATTGTCAAGCTGCACCGTGTCAGCAACTGAAGTTGTGTCTTTCTTATTCATTTAATGAATGTAGGGGACACTTCACTTTCACTTAAATATATCAGGAATGCTTCTTGTATTTTCTATTATTTGACCTATATACTTGACATAAATATATTCCATATTTGTTATATTTTTATAAGTACACCTTAATATATATTTTGAATATTTTTTTATTTAAATAATATGTGGCTTGATGCAGTGTTGTTCAGGCTGAATGTATTTTGAGACAGCTCCTACAAAATATATTGTTGTTTGCATATGCATCAAATCAGCCTGCACAGCTGATATAGGTATCCATCAGGAAGCACTCCATGAATGATGTGAATTGACTTTTTCCTGAAACTAGCACTGGGTCCAGGTTATATGTAACGTCAATGAAATCAGACTTTTACGTTAACATTTTTGTTCAGCCTTCAGAGAAAGTAAATTACAAGTGCTAGAACAAACATTGTAATCTTCTTCCCTGGGTCTATAGACATCTTCACAATATACTTGAGAAGTACTATATCACATGGACTAGCTTACCTTAACTGTGTATTAGAGTTAAGATCATGTCTGCAAGACAAGAACAATATGTTACATTGATGCAGTCATTGAAGAATGACTAGTTTGTGGTTACTAAAGTCAATGATCAAAAACACACATTAGTGTGTGTAAACACATGTCAACTTTAGAGAGACAAGGTAAGCACACAGCGCCAGTGGTGCTGTCTAGTCAGAAGTAGTTGGTATACTCTGTCGATCTGCCACACCCATACTGACCCCTATCCACCTCACATTCCTCAGATTTAACCACAAAGCTTTTAACATGTAGCATGTTAAAATGCCTGAATGAAAGTCATCATTTGGATTGTGGATTGATTCAATTGCTGAAACTGTAATTGTGTTAAGAACTGCCCAAAACATTATTCAAACCTGAATGGCTAGTGGTGTATTGGAGAAATCTCGAATGACCATATCCAAGATTATTTAAATACTTGGTGGATCACAGGCCACAGCTGTGTGTAATAGAAAAAGCATTCCACAGACATAATGCGATGAAAACTCACAGGATTTCACTTGCTAGAGAGTACAAAGATTGGATTGTTGAGCAAAGTTAAAATGTCATGTGTTCTGATGAGTCTAAATCTACCCTCTTCTTGAGTGAAGGAAGGGAATCATATGAAATAATTCACTGACCATGCAATGCAAAGTGTTATGATCTGGGCTATCTACAGTTGGTAAAGCCTAGGTTTACCGTACGTTCCAAAAAAGGCTGAAAAAAGTCAGCTGAGCAGAAGAATCCACAGAATGACCAGACATACTCCAATTTACACATTAAATTGGCCACTACAGAGTCCTGATCTTAACCTCACTGCGAGTCTTTGGGATGTGCTGAAGAGGACTTTATGGAGATTGAAAACCTCTGCTAAACTTTAAGTCTGGATGGAAATATATATTTTGACTGTGCATGATGTTGTTGAAAACATGGTATATTGAAAGCACTCTGAAATTAAATCTAAATGTGATTTGATTTAATATTAGAGTGTGTGACTTTTGTGATTCCTTTTCTGTAATTGAAATGTATGTAACTGTACAATTGAAATGAGACATTTCCCCTGTTAGGCTGCATCTAGGCTGGATACAAAATCAGATATGAGTGTTTTTTGAAGCCATAGGTTCCCATATAGTATACTATATCCTATATGGTATGGCACAGTGTGCATCTAGGGCTGTAGATCCCCACCCTCATTACTGCTGCTCTACAGCAAGGGCAGGATTGATACCATCTTCTACCAAACTGTCCCTGATGATATGGTT
>JAYJMA010165462.1:0-13464 GCA_036873895.1 Parotocinclus cabessadecuia
TGAGCTGTGTTTGTGTGTGTCCCATTTATTGTGTAATTAAGCATATAAGAGCTTACCTCCTGTGCAAGTCGGAAGGCACAGCCAAACTGTTCGCCATCACTATTTCTTGACCACACTTTCAATCCCGTGTTGATCACCTGAGCAGAATCACATAAATCAGAAACGAGGCTTGTGAGTGAAGCTGTGACATTTCCAGACGTGCACGCTTCCTCTCCACGTTGATCCGTCTCAGTCTCATAAATGCCACGCCATCCCACTCTAGGCAGATGGCAGGCTAAAGTGCTAACATCACATCCAGAATGCGCGAGAAGCTGCAGCTGCCCTTCTCCCGGAGTGATACGGTCCATCAGAGCGAGTAGTTTTTATATGTTCGGCTTTTAGACACAGATGAGCCAATTTATTTGTTCACTCCCCCCACCCTAACCCTTAAAAATCTTAGAAACCTTAAATCATATGAAACGGCACAGGGCAGTCACTTCTGTATTCGGTCAGCTAGGCTTCAGCTGAGCTTTGTAGCAGGAATGAATAAGTGGCTGAATGTGCATTTGTTTGTTCTGGCATCATTTGGCAACTTGTATTAATTCTTGACAGATCGTTGGACTCACTGGCTGTCCTGGAAACGGCGCAAAAGGCGCCATCAGTTGCCAATCCTGTGGCCAGTTCATGAACCGGAGGGTTTGAGTACGGTAAAATCTGGTTTGTGTCTGGTTTGATGGTGGCGTTTCCTGGAATTTCATCACCAAAGCGTTGGTGCAGTGGTCTAATACCTCTGATCCAGCTGAAGCAGTACCTTTTTGCCAGGTAAGGCTTGGCCCAACTGACTGGGGCTGCAACAGTGACCCTTGTTGGCCTGACGACTGACTGATGGATCAACCTATGGCACAGTTACGCAAATGCCATGTTCTCCAGGTATACTTGCCATTACCCTGACCAAGCGGGGTTAGAACATCAGCACTGGGAGTGGCATAGTAGCAAATCTGGGCACCTGGGATTGACAACAATGGGGTACATGTGCCCTGTGCATTCCTGAAAAGGATCCCAACCCCACCAGTGCCATGCTCACAATTCACAAAACTCATCAGTATGCCTCTGAGCTACCCATGCTCGACAAAGGCTATTTCGGTTGGCCCGGCGAACGTCAATATGACACGAACGCCGTTCTTAATCCTTAACACCACAAAATGTAGAGAGGTAAAAAGGTGGATCTAATGAGTACGTGTGCATCTCACTTTCATTCTCTCACTGTTGTTGAGCAGGACGTTCCGGAGCTCCTTCGACACCATGTACAAGTGCCTCTTCTTCCCCTCGTGGGTCCTGGTTAACACATTGAGCTTGGGGAAGTCTGGAGAGAGGTCATAAAAGGTCCTGCAACAAGCAAGCAAGCAGACAGTCTCATAACAGACCTGGAGGAGACAAAGTATCAGAAAGATGCATTTTGGTAAACAGCGTGAGCCAGAAGGTGCAGAGGCGAAATTCGATCCGGGTGACGCACTGCTCTTCGAGTGTGTAAATCGCAATGGCAACATGCCAAGAGAAAAGCTAAAAACAGCTGTCGCTATGCAGAGTTTATCACACACACAGCTGGATGGACATGCGTTAATGGAACAGTTCGGCAAGCAATGAACAAAGCGCGCATTTGCTCGACAGGAGAATGGAACTCAGCAAATCCATTGGCCTGGAGACCAATGTTCTCTAGTGAAGAACGTGAACGAACGTGTCATTTGGCCAGGGTTGCCCAGAGTATTTGAAGCTTCCTTCTATAGCTGTTACACTGCAGCTAAGCAGGTACAATCAACAGTTCAGCATCGTACACTTGCCTTGCATTAAGGGTCTTAAATATGCTTATTATTGTTACAAATGGTACATTTCCATTTTCAATGCCTTTGTTTTTAATCGGTCCCGTCTACGGTTTTTCACTCTAAGCATTCAAACCGTCACCCATCTTTGTGCACTCTCAAATTTCCATACTGAGATTACTCACAAAAAAAGCAGACTTTTTACGACGCAACCTGTGGCCACTTAAATAGGAGCTCCATTCGAGTTCCTTTGCTCTGAAGAGTCCGAATTATTCATGGCATGAGCTCAACAAAGTGCTGCAAACGTTCCTTAAAGATCTGAATCCATGTTGATCGTGTAACGGCTGTATTTTCATGTTAAGAAACACCATTCATCCACATTACTATTGTGCTCTGTTGGATCAAGCTCTATGACTAGGAAGGCCTGGTTGTGTTGTCTTGTGCCGTGATCATGCTACAAGTTGCCACGTTGTGCACGGTCGGCATCAATAACCAGGTTTTGGCATTCAAACCATCGCCCTATGCCAAGAAAGACACTTCCCACATCAGGATACCATCAATTGCTTGAACTGTTTATACAGGGCAGGTTAGATCATTGGAGGTAGCAGCACAAAGTGAGATTTATTACACTAGGCAAAGTTTCTCCTAACTTCAGCTGTCCAGTTATGGTGTATCTGCGCCCAGTGACACTCAGCAGGTTTTTGGTTGTTTGTTTTTTTTTTTTTGCATAATTCTGTGTAAACTTGGGTCATGTAGAAGATTTTCCCCATTCCTATGTTTTATATGAACTTTAATGAGATATGGTACAGCAATAGTGCAAGACATTAAAATATAGAATTTTTAAAAGGGGATGTTTCAAAAAGAATATGAAGCGATTAAAAAGAAGCATTTGATTTTATTCCATTAAAAAAAAAAAAAAAAAAAAAAAAAATCACCATAAAAGCGAATGAAAAATCAAAGAAGGTTGTTTGATGCAACAGAGATTAAAACTCAATTATGGTGATTGAGTAGAAAGTGATATATTTATGAGGGTGACCATAAGCATGTTAAACTGGACGAGTGCGCCCCCATATTGACTGTTGAATAGGGTGTATGGTCACCCAAGAGTGCCAAAACACACTAACAGTTATGGAGCATGTACAGGATCAGATTGTCTAGAACTTTGTGGGATCCTCTTCACATTTATTTTGAAATACTTAATAACTTGACACCCTCTATACAAAAGTGCACTGAGAATAAGGAATTGTCCAGATTTAAATAAGCTGAACTGTCAATATAACCATTTACAGCTAATTTAATTTATAACTAATGAATATTAACTACAGTCGTTTCCGGTTAATCGGAGCACATCAGGACGTGAGCATTTTGGTCCCAATAACCGGCTGGTCCGACGTATAGCGAACGTACAAACAACTACTGTTGCTTATGAACTTTGTTCGTAAGTTTTTGGTTTTTTTTAACGATCTACATCACAATGTATAGATACTCAACATGCGAAGCATAATACTGTTTAAAAAAAAACAAAACAAAACAAAAAAAAAAAAAAAACACGTTCTTACTAAATTCCAGTCAACGTTTGAAGAACTTATCCAGCGTGTTATGATCCGTATTAGTATTTGTTAAGTGACTTCTTTTTTTTTGTAGCAAATGTTAGGCAAAAACCTGTAGGTGGCAGTAGAGGGCTGGGGAGAAACTCAAAAACGAAGAGATATTACATACTGTACACGTTTTTTGGTCCGATTAAGCGGAGTTTTGGTCCAAATAAGTGGAATAACATTACACGTATATAATAGGATTCGATTCGGTACTTTAGGATTTGGTCCGAATAAGCGGCTGGTCCCATTGACCGGAATTGACTGTATTATGCTTTATGTTAATGATTTTGTCCGACTCTAGCTTAAAGTGAGTGTCTTAAGTGTCTGTTGAAGGGTGAGTCAAAAGGACGTGTGCTGCGTAGTGGACTTGTGACTTTTGACTCGCCCTGTAAATTAAACGGGTTTCGGGTTTAAGAAAAATACAACTTAACAATGGATTTTTTTTTTTTACATATGAGACAGGAACTACACTCACGCATTCTGTGACCATCAACAAATAAATGGTCACATTTGGGGAATTTTGCAGCTCGACTAGAATACGTACAGACAACTAAAAGGTTCAGTAGTTTATCAGTACGTAAATCTGTTACAGTTCATTTCCTATCCACATGAACACTTATGCACATTTATCGTAAAACGTAAAAATTGTGTCCACTCTTTAGACCAACTGTATTCTCTCGCCCGTGTTCCTCCGGCACCTTACTGTGCCACGAATGGCCACCAGAGGCCACCGTTGCAGTGGAAAGGGGGTAGTCACTCAGTCAGACATTTCCAATTGTGCCTGTTGAACAATAAGCCAATGGTGAGATGGTGGCAAAATAGTGTGATGCCCAGCCAAGCGCACGATGAAAGGCAGTGAAACCAAAACGCGGGCGTTCTTCAGGAAATTAGTCTTTGACTTGATTTTTTTCCCCCTTTAATTAGAATTGTCTATTATACACAGTGTTATACAGCTAGGTTGGGAAATTATGTGCTAATTTTTAGTTTATTAAATGAAATGTAATTTTTAATACAAGTAAATGAAATCCCTTTCTTTATATATATATATATATATATATATATATATATATGTGTGTGTGTGTGTGTGTGTGTGTGTGTGTATATAGAGAGAAAGAGATAGAGATGTGTAGATAGAGATTTTATTGACTTTGTTAATTCCTAACTAGGTCTAACCTACCAATCGGTGCCTGGACCAATAAGACTGTGTGCCATTGTTTATTCAGGAAAATAATAAGGATCTGCTTAACTACTTAGGAAAAGCTGATTTATGTCCATATTTACTGTGGTTCTCCAATCCCCTATTTCTGTTCAGTTCAGGCCAAACTGGTTATCTTTGCATGCAAGTTGCTATTATCCTGTGACCTCTGCAGAGCAGCTTAGCCTTTTTCTAGAACAAAACATACCCTTGTAATAACTCTGTTTCCTAAATTGCTTCTTACTTATAGAGTTTGCTCTGAGTTTTAAAATAGATGACCCAAATTGTTTCCATCCGTTCAAAATTATATTTGGCGGTGTAACGGGGGCACCCCAGTCTATGCCACGTGGAATTTATCCAACCGTAGTCTCTTGTGGCTCTTAGAACTTTGGAGAAAGTTGGAACAGATGAGCACGCACATTTCTGATCTGTTTAATCCCGTGCTATCAGGTGCCCGATGCTTTTGTTAGGACCAGAGTCTCCTGGTCCATCCGTGGACCAGACTTGGCATACGCCAAAACCCATCATCAACGCTGCTCAAACCACAACTTTCCAGATGGGGGGGTGTGAATTGGGGCATTTCGGCAGTAAGAACCAGCACGCTGGTGCAGAATAGACCAGGGGCTTCTGGGGGTTAACGAAAGGACAGGAAAAGGGTCGAGTCAAGGATCTGACCTAGACCACTGATGTCCCGTTATAGATTTGGTATTGCTTTAGAAATAAGCTACACAGATAACGCTTGTCTTTTTTTTACAGGTTGTGAGGGGGTCAATGAGAGAGCCATCGGTACTGATGCCAGCTGATGAAGATCTCGTGTCATGTCAGCAATCTTTCTTCTTACGATATGACATGTTCTTCACACACTAAGAGGGAACACATTGCTTGAAATCTATACTGGATTCTTAGAGAGAAGAAAAGTGCATTAAGCCAAAAGACGATGCGCCAGCATTTCCTGATATGAACCGACCTTTATGGATCTGACGATAACCTTTATAAAACGCACTGCGATTCACTTTTAAGATATGAACCGGCTGTGACGTGTCACATAATTAAACCTGAATACGTCTGGGTTTTTTTTACAGAAGCAGAATTTGACTTAAGTGGCTTCGGGGTCGTATTAGCACCAGCTATTTTCCACAAGTCTCATCCTTTTTGAGTACTTTGCCTGACTTTGTATTTCGCGCCACTCTGCTGATTAATGACCCGTCGTGCTTTATAGATGCGTTTTCATTTGCACATCCAGACACATGGACTTGGGAACATTAGGGCCGCTTGGCCTCATTAAGGATGTGAACTTGACCGTGCTGTAGTAATTCGTTATTTTACCCTCTTTGCAGTTACAAACTTGTTTGTATTTGTATCTTTTACTCTGACGAGATTACGGCTGCGTTCACGAGGACATTATCAGCCATTGATTTGAATTAGAGGGGCATCATTTTGATGGAGCATAAGTGTGAGCCATTACGAGCTGGAGCTTTAGCTTTTAATGATCAGGTCTATTTAGGGGGTTATCGATTGCTGAATGGTCTTGGAACTCTACAGACCTATATCTCAAATGTCCAACAAACACCACCTGATTTTTAGTATCAGGCTTTTTAGGGCATGTAGCATACTGCATGTCACATGGGTTACCTCATCAGTGGTGTCTTTGTCACGAGTGCGCTTTGGGACCCTCGACCCAGGGTCACTAACTTTTCCACTGTTAAAAATGGCACGTTTAATTATTTACTGAGAGAGAAAAAAATAGACTGAAATTTTTGGATCGAAGAAAGGTGAACGTCCTCCTAATCAGAGCAGCGAGAGGAATCCAGACCAAGTGGATCGACCACTTGAGACACAGGGTTTAATAATACAGGATGGATTTAAGGACATGCATGAGAGGAACGTGCAACAGCAGCGCAGCACCTCTGAGAACGTGAGAAAAGTCAGTTATGGACCCTGCAAGTGTTTTTATTACGTGCCTTTTAAAACGGAACGCAAAAGCAAACTGGGAAAACGGACAAAGAAATTATTCGGTGTCCGCTTGAGAACTTTCAATGCATCACTGACAGACCGTTTAACCGAGGATAATATTAGGTATTATTTGGCCCGATAGAAATACAAAAGTGTGTATTTGCCTTGGATGAGATTGCACTTTCAGTCAGTATATTGTTTTATGACAGGTGTGTGAGTCAGTGATTAAGCCGTGCTTGACCAAAGTCACGTTATCTATATAAGAAATTAATTAATACCCGGACCACGTAGGGGACCCATAAATAGATTTTCAGAGGTGCATGTAGCCCAGGTGATCCGAGCATTGTTAAAATCTTTACTTCTTTAAAAATGAAACACTGAACAAAATGAATGAACTGATGTCTCAGTTCACGTCCAAAGCAGCAAAATAATCTTATTTGCCTTTTCATTTACACGTCAGTTTGAGACCCAAATACGTATTCCAAACGGAGTATTAGTGTGTGTAGCGTTAAAAGTTTGAGACAATTAAACACATGGCTCTAATGTCCTCGTTAACGGAGCGTCGCTGCACATTTAGTTCCTGTCTGTTCGTGGTGTTTTATTTACTCTTAGCGCATTTCGTTCTCGTCCAACACGTTAAACATCGCGCCTCGTTATTGGAACCACTACAATGTTTTATAACCACATTACGCCACGTATCGGTGTCAGTTACACACACCAGGCTCTCCTACATCTTGTGCTTTCAGGATTGGATCCCTTCGAGTCCATGATGAGTATTGTTGCATGATCAGTGGTATGGCGTTTTAAAATATTCATATCAAAGTGACTTTTTTTTAAAATTGTGGAACGCTAGCTTTCGTCTGGAAACGCTTTTAATATATGAAAACTCTGTTCATTGCCTGGGTAATGCACCTTTTTACTTTTGTATGTTTTGTCAGTGCTCATGGAAGTGCAGGATCACTGTTGAAAGCCGAAGTAGAAATCTGCTGTGTAAACTAGGAGTATATTTGTGAGGTTTTTAAATAATCACTGTTCAGCAAAATGAGCCTGGAATAGTTACTATGTGTGAAATAAATTATTCTGGAGCAACACACGCCTGCTGCTGATGAGCCTCGTCATTTTGTAATCGTGGTGTAAATGACCGTTTTTCTCAATCGCGTCGCTGCGTTTCTCTGACCTCATAACTGTTCGTTCAGCCTCCACAAGATTCAGTGGTTTGTGCACATTTACGGCATTTAGCAGACGCCCTTAACCAGAGCGTCTTACAGGCTTACAATTCAAGCAATGGTGGGCTAAGGGCCTTGCTTAAGTACCCAACTGTGGCAGCTTGGCGAGGTGGGATTTGAACCCTAGACCATCAGGTCTTTAACCATCAGGCCCCATCAGTGCACGTCATAGTAGCAGTTTCTCATTCCTTCCGACAAATGCTTTTGGACATGCATCAGTTTCTGCCATACAATTCTCTGCTGTTTTATAACATTGTGCAGACCTAATTATGTAGGCACTAATTCAGGCTCACCTGAGCCAGTAGGGGGGATCCGAACGCTGAAGGGAGGGTAGAACGAGGGGGGAAGTTGGGATACTGATTAAGGCGGGGTCCATATTTGGTGTGCTTCAGTGCGCTGCTTTCCCAACTGCTACCCAAACTTTCCTTTTATTAAACAAGCTTTCGTATTAATACATTTAATATAAAAATGATAAATATCACATCCAAGCCGTGGTGATTTCGTTTGATGGACCCAAAACTGTTTGAATGGCAGTGTTTTGACCCAGGAAATGTTATTTGCATCAGCTGGCTTTTACCTCAGCAAAAAAAAAAAAGCCTACTGGTATCAGAATAAAGGAACGGTCTGTATACCAAATACTTTTATTTTGTTTATTACTGAACATGCTGACATCACTGGGATATTACAAGAGTTGTCCTGCAGTAACAATTTTGTTCTCATGAACCCTAGTACATTATGTCTTCAAATACAGATGAACCTGATACATTAATTCATTTGAAATAATACTAAAATCATGTTGTTTCAGCTCCTTTTCATCTCCCAAAGCTTTCTGCGCTTATTAGCTTTACCTCGAACTGATTGTCAAAAAGAACCAGTAGTGTCACAAAAAAAAAAAGGCGGATGTAGAATGTGTCACTATCGTTATTTACTTCATTCACACAGTGAGTAAAAATCATGGAGGAATAACATCTTTGCAAGAATAACAAAGCAGCACGTTATAGCTTTGTAAGACCTGATTCTTTCAATCGCGTCCAGCGTGAACGCTATTATAATCAGATATCGATCGTGGTCTTGTTCAGTCTTTGGACACTAAACACCAGATATAATTATTATTAAGTATTATTTTCATTTTCTTTACTGCAACAAGCCACTGCAATACACGTTCACCTGCTTAAGCGCCCGGATTCTTGCATTCGACAATTAAAAGGGGTGTGGAGATGAAGCATATGATGGACAAATAAATAAACGACGTGTTGCAAAAAAGAACCAAATCCTATATACAAAATATCCCAAATTTCCAATCAATCAATCAATGACAGGCTCTGTTCGTTCGTCTTCCTGATCGCGGAATCAAACCGAAGTGGATCAGCCCGCAAAACGAAGCACAGCGATGCACTGACTTAAAGTGAACGTGAGTAGCTGGATGTAAAACTGTGAACACGGTCACCCTGCCCCCTATCTTTAATTCATTCCTGATTAGTGAGGGTTGGTACCACCGGAGCTAGGGGGCACCGTAGTCCCACCCGTTTCTCTCTGTCCGTGACCTCTGCCGTGGCCGAGAATGCAGTGGGCGCTGCCGCAGCCTTCCTCGTCGTCTCCCTCGCTCTCTGTCGACGACTCGCCAAACTGTCGGGGCTTCTCGTAAACGCAACAACCTGATGAGATTATTAAAAACATCAAACCGATTGAAAAGGTATTGGCGCACCGCCTTCTTAAGGTCCACCACATGTTCTGTGAAATCGCATGTTACTGTAGTGTACTGACACAGTGCTCAGTTATACAAAGATTAGTTTAATATCAGCACTGACCACCACATAGTGAGCTTCTATTCTTTTATTTTTTCACTTATTTAACACTACGTCCTGAGCTGAAGGGTTTTCACTGGCTTTCCCGTGACCCTGACTAGATTTAAGCGGAAAAGAAAACAAATAATGATCTGGGCCAAATTGGCGAGAAGACGGTGTCGGGATTCAAACCTGGGTTACCGTGGTGATGTGGTAACGCACTGTGCAAAGTAGTGGTGTTCCGGTCGATCGGCAACCGATCTTTATCGGCCGATCAGCCATCAATGCCTTTCATTGCCGATCCCAAAAACCGATCACTTGTACTTTGCAGTTCGCTGAGGCCCTGTGTGCAGTGTTCTGTCCCCGCCCCCTTTCCTTTAGACTGCGTAGTCGTGCGGCGGCAAATCATAAACCAACACGTCTGCCCTGTTGAACTTTTACATCGTCTCTGAGGGTGATTTCACAACACATGCACCGAAATAATACCTCGCGGGGGAAGCACATTCAAATGCTTCAGCACAACTAATTTAACACGTCGTTTAAAAACATACACTTGGTGGAGTAGGGTGAGTTTTCGAGGCTCACTGCAGAGAATAAAAAGAAGGCACCTGGGCCAGCAACAGTCAAACAGTCAGGGGAATTAACGCAGCCCCACACTCGCCAGCGCCTTCCCGTATGAGCGTGACAGTCAGATGGCTAAGCAAATAACCCGAAAAATAATTACATTCACCGGGTTACATGACTAGGCTTTTTCAGTGATGGAAGAATAGTTGTGCCTGCAAGTATTTTGTGGTTTTTTTTTAATCTTGGGAAAAAGTCAGTCAAATTTGTTTTGGTCTAAGATAAATGTTCCTTTTTTCCAGATCACGTAGCCAATAGTACTCATAACTAAATGAAAACATTTACAGCTAGTCAGTGTGATCGGTATCAGTAATCGGAGCATCCCTTGTGCAAACCCTTCAAAAAAATAGTGTGCCTTCCAGCCGGGTCAGGGATCAAATGTAAACAGTTCCTGATTTTGTAAATGTAGATTTTGCCAGAGGGAGGAATGGCTGAGCAATGGATCATCCCCCAACTTAGAAACATGAAGCTGCTATCTACAGACAATATAAAGATTTTTTTTAAGCTAAGGGCGCCAGTAATTTTACATGGAGAGCCTCGTCTTATACTCACACTTCGAGGATCTCCGGCCCAAGTGTTCGTTGTCCACCGTGTCGCTGGACCACTCAACCTTTTTGTCAGTCTTTCTCTTTCGGAGCTTGATAGTCAGACTTCGACCCTCCTACGGCACAAAGAAGCAACCAACCAGTGTTACTGATCTCTCAAAACCAGACAGCAGCCATTATCCCTGATGTATAAAAAGTCTGAATGAAATCATTAATATACAGCTGCTTGGGCTTGGAGGTTGTTTATTGCTATTGCTATTATGGCTATTGCATTTTTTAAAATCATTTACACGTCACATGTGGAGTCAGAGTAAGGTCAGCCTGTGCACACCTTTCAACTCTGGGTGCAAGGGCAGGAACAACCCTAGTTGGGGCGGCAATCCATCATAGGACGCCCACACACAGTCACACACCATGGGCCACTTTAGAGACAGCAATTAACCCAATACACATATCTTTAGACTGTGGTAGGAAACCCACACAGAAAGGACCCATGTCACTCCACCCTGGGATTGCACCCAGGACCTTTTTGCTGCCTTCTCTTTAAAGGAATGAGTGCGCCATGCCGCCATAATTTTACAGCGTGTTCATCGGGTCTGTCGCAAACCCTAGTGAATGCCAATGCTGCCTACTCCCTATAAAGGGCGCTCTCAATAAGAGCTTTCTAACAAACAATGGAACCCTGAGACTTGTTAATGAGACGTTGTGTCTTGGTTACTGACTTCATCATAGCTTCTGCACTACCGCTTTTAAAGTTTAAGTCTGGATTCTAGTCTTTGCTACTTAAATCTTTCCTTAAGTTTAGGGATGCTAATTTAAGACAAGTTGCCGTAAGAGGAACAGTTACATTTTAGACATAAGCTAATATAAAAGAGGAATTAAACATACAAAAGTGAATGAGTTTGTGCGACAGCTAAGGAAAAAAAATGCTCAGTACTCAGCTTTGTTGTTTCACAATGTTTCATTGTGTTCAGTTTCAGACAAAAAAATAAAATGTTGTCCGTGCATCTCTAATTGTACGTGGTATAAATGTTTGATTATGCTGAGACTGTAGATGCTATAGTGAGACAGAAGCAGTTTTTTAATCTTACATCGTCGGAGGAGAACACGTGGCATATCATCCAGCATTTCTTGGGTGATGATGAGGTACTTGCGTCAGAATGTGCTGTTTTTTGACCTGCTGGCTTCCTGCGCACCATCAGAACCACAAGACTCTCAATATCAGCTATATAGGAGATCATTTGCAGAGGATGGTCCATCATAGCCTCCTAAAAACAAACAAAACTCAAGACTAATAAATGGAGCTGAAGAAAATAACTTGTTATATAATGGTATGAGGTTTCTAGCTAATTTATTTAACTCTCACAAACCTGCGTATCTGCACTCAGAACCTTAATTCTCTGGGTAGAGATGAAAAGCTCAACTTCTGTCATTGGCTGAGACTCCCCTTCAGGTGCCTGTTTTGGCATAATGATGCACAGTTCAAGTTTAGTGAAAATATGAATGCAAATCACTTCTTCATAAAACATTTAGTGTTACCAAACAGGCTTTAGTGTTTTACCAGAATTAACAACAAACTTATGGGTTAACTGTACTTAGGTGGAACCACAGAAATGTGCATTTACCGGAGACAACCACACTATATCCACCATTCCCCAGTAACAGCACCCTTATGGTGGAGGGCAGTGAACCTGAAGAAATCGGTGAGACTAGATGGTGTCTCAGGACAGGTACTAAAGCACTGTGCTTTTTAGCTGGCTGGGGTCTTTACCAACATATTTAAGAGTCAGTTCCACCCTGCCTCAAGTCCTCCATGATCACCCCACTACCAAAGAAAACCACCATCATCATGAAGTGCTTTGAGAAGCTGGAACGGAACCACATCATCTCCAGTTTTCCTCTCAGGTTGGATTCTCACCAGTTTGATTACAGCGCTAACAGATCAACAGAAAACACCATAGCCACAGATCTGCCAGATGCCCCATCCCATCTAGACATGACAATGAGTCTTCATACTGGGACAAAGTGGAAAAGCTGTCAGTGTCATTTAAATATAGCGACCTGATCCTGAACACTACCAAGACAAAGGAAATGATAACGGATTATTGTATTTACTCTAGGAGGTAAACAATGGATATGAAGCCTCTGTTCATTGGAGGGGACTGTGTAGTGAGGGTTCTCATCTTTTGCTTTCTGGGCACCAACATCGAGGATGACTTAACCTAACATGGAGCATCACACCAACATAGCTGTAAAGACGACGCAACAAAGAGAGAGAGATCTCTAGGCACCTCACGATTTGATTACGATTCAGAGGGCAACGATTATCGATGCATCTCAATTCGTTTTTTTCTACACAGTCTATATAGTTTTTTTCTTTACCATGTGACTACTTGAAACAAATCCAGGATAAATTTAATTCCAATAATTTTTATTAACAAGTGGTTAAAAGAAATTTAGAATATTCCAAAAACCATGTAAATAAACAAACAAATAAATATCTGCCCTTTTATATAAATAAATAAGGTCAACATTTCTGAGCACAGAATCATAATCCTGAAAATCAAACAAATACATTCTATGTCATAAAACACAAATTCAGCTTTGCAGAGTAAAAAAGGACTAATTAGCATCTGCAGAAAGAAGAGTCAAAATGCTGAATTACTTCTTGTAAATAACAGCACTGAACATAGAAATGAGCTTATCACACATACGGACTGCTCAGGTGATCAAACCCAGCCTATCACAC
>JAYJMA010165502.1:0-13462 GCA_036873895.1 Parotocinclus cabessadecuia
AAGAAACTGAATGAATAAAAATTTAATTAAATATGTAATATTAGTAAAATATCATGGTAATCATGTTTAGGGAGATTTGTAAACTAACAGTTTTGGAATGGAAAAGCAAACCATGTCAAAAAGGTCGAACACATCGGATACATACAAATGCACACTGAAAGGTCTGCGTTACTTGGTAAAGTAGCAATCAACACTGCAGATAAGTCAACATACAACAGATTAATTTCAAAGAACTCACACAAAGCAATGTGTAATTGGAAATAGGGTTTGATTTTGCATCCTCCTTAGCTGGGTATGGTGTAGTCTGCTGGCACCCTACCCACTTAAACCCTACCCCCTCCAGTTGCAATTAGAGCGGCCTGTGCGTGCCATCAACTGGGCTGCTTGAGCTGGATATCACAGTGTAGATCCACAGTGTTCCTATCACATACACAAGGCATGAAGGGGGGGACAAGGGTGGAGGGGGAATTATTGAGAGTGAAGTGAATGGAGAACGAGTGAAGTGAAGTGGGAGCTCATCACAAGCTCATTACTAACATTGTGCAGAGATGAATTAGGAGAAAATACGGCATGGTGGAAGAGAAAAGGAAGACAGTAGTTAATGGTTGTGACCCAACTGTTGGTTGCAGTGATTCCATTAGCGTAAACCGTTTCACTTATTAACGAAACGGCGCCACATGAGTATGCCTGCATCTGTTTCCACTCATCTCTTTATCTTCTCCATTTGTAAATGGTTTGATGCATACCATGCATTTAATAAGTCATAGCAGCCCTTGTTTACTGTGCAGCTTAATGTCATTAAGACAGATAAACGTGCTTATTAAAATTCAAATCAAGCCCCAAGTGATAAATGTTTATCCCGCAAGCCCCACCTCTTGCAATTATACTGTAACTTTCGATGTGAACAGACCAACACAGGCGTTTTTTTTTTGTTTTTTTTTTTTTTTTGTCAGGGAGCATTGTTTCTGATTCTTCTAATGTACTGAAGTATGGCAGCCCCAGTGGGCATCTTCATCTTTGAGCGTTCTCCAAAGCTGTTGCCAAGGAAGAGAATGACTGACAAAAAGGAGATGGAGAGAACAAAGAGCAATAGAGATGAGATGGGGGAGTTGGTGGCAGGGCATGGACGGAGAAGAAGGGCAATTGCGTCATGGAGAGAAGGGATGATGTGCAGGGGCTGATGAATGAAAGACTGGAGTAAACTGGATAAGGAAGGCATGGCAGAGAGATGGAAAAATTGATAGAAAGAAGAACTGCAATCATCTCATTTCATTTCCTGCCTTTTCTCCTCACCTGTCTAGCTCTTAACCAGGCCAAGCTCATGCAAGCTTTGAAATGAATTCCAGTAAATTTCAACAAATCACGTCAGGTGCGCTCTTTGGATTCGAAATGATTTGATGAAACCTTAAAGCATTGTAGTGTGGGATCAGTGGTTGGTTTTATGAGTAGGAGACTTTTTCTATGTGTACGCAACGTATCTACACCTACACAGAGGTGGAGTAAGGGTAATACCGAAAGGGGGATGTCTGGAGCTGTGGAGCAGTAACACTAACCACTTGAACCACCATGCCACCACCAGAGAGCAATGAGTTTAAATCACAAAACAACCACTGTTGGACCCTTGAACAAAGCCCTTAACCCTGAAGTGGTCAGCTGTGTATTAGGGCATCTGCTAAATGCTGCTAATGTGCTAAATATAGCAATGATAATATGAGTATTGTTTGATAGTCTCTGGAGCTGAATAATTTTCCACCCTAGGCTATTTCCAGACTTTTTGTTTCAATGCTTAACTCTTAAAGCTTTCTCATGTGGAGCATTTTTCGCTATTAGCATTTTGAGTGGATTGTTTGGGTGATGCTTTGATCATTTTATGCAATATTGACTGAACCTTATCTTGTGCCAAATTTATTTTTAAAAATATTGTACTAGGTCTGTGGGTTGTGTATAAATTTAAATCGTATGCGTAATCACTGTCAATAACATCTCCTTACCTTTGCTGAATCAAGTTTAACTTTAAATTCTTCTAAACATACATTTTCAAACAGTAAGGTTAGAGTATCCCATATGGGGAAGTCAGATGAAAAGAGGTTTTACCTGGACGCGTAATTTTTGCTAGCCTACAGTACACCCTCCCAAGTATGTAACACTTATTTGATGAAAAATTGGCTCTTCTTTTAACATGAGCAGCATAAACTCACTGAAAACTATATTAGGTACACATGTTCAACTGTTACCAAAAATATTTAGTCAGCCACACGTATCGCTGCACCTCAGTATCGTTAACTAAATAGATATGGTTATGATGACCTGCAGAGGTTCAAAACGAACATCAGAATACGGAGGAAAACTGATATAAGTGACTTTGAACATGGCATGGTTGTTAGACATTTGCTAGACAAATAGCTACTTCTGAAAGTGTTGAGCTACAGGAATTTACACACACTGACATAATTAGGGTTTTACAGAGAATGATGCAATACAAATGAGAATACCCAGTGAGCCCCTGCTCCTTGAATGAAACAACCTTGTCCTTGGTGCCAGAGGTCAGAGGAAAATGACCAGGTTGGTTCAAGATGATAGAAAGGCAACAGGGACTGAAAGAACCAACTTTTTTTTACAATTACCATTTACGGTTTTCCATCTCTGACCACACAACACATCAAACTGTAAAGCACATAAAGGCTATAAAGGCTAAAGCAGCACTGTCAGCTAAGAACATGCAAGTAAGGCTACAATTTAAACGGGCTCACCAAAGTGTACGGCATAATATTAGCAAAATGTTGCTTGGTCTCTATTTCTACTTTGATGTTTGGATGATAGGGTCAGAATTCGGTATAATCGACATGAAAGCACAGCTACATCCTGCCCTGTATGAATAATTTAAGCTGCTGCTGGTGGTGTGCGGTTGCTGGTTGGCACAATTTGCACCCTTTAATACCAGCTGAGTATGGTTTCAATGCCACAGCCTACCTGAGTATTGTTGCTGTCCATTAGTTGTATGACCACAGTGTACCATCTTCTATGTGCTTCATACCATGTCACAAAGCTCAAATGATCTCAAGCTGATTTTTGTAACATGATGATGAGCTCTCTATACTTCACTGACCTCCACGGCTCGCTATCCGATAGAGAACCTTTGGGATGTGGTGAAATGAGAGACTTATATCATGGATGTGCATCCGACGAATCTGCAGCAACTGCGTCATGTCGTCATGTCAAAATGGATCAAAATCTCTGAGGAATGTTTCCAGTACCTTGTCGAAACTCTGATGTGAATTATGAAGGCAGTTCTGAGGAAAACTGGGGCCCAAGCCCTGACTATCAAGGTGAACCTAATGAACTAGCTACACTAGCTATAGCTTAGTTACAAAAATAAGCTTTCTAAACAGTGTGTCAGTCCATCAACGGGTAAGGGTCACTGTTCCTCTGCCAAAAGATAACATCCTACATCTGGCCCCTCTTCCTGACACGGCCAACCGTGCCAGCGTGATGCCTGCCTCAATCGGAAGGCACCACTGGGACTCAGACCAGGGTTAATACAGTAATAGGTTAATGAACTGCAGCTCCTCCAAATGAGCGTCCATACTAAACATACTAATCATGAAGTGGTATCCGTTTTACAGTCATTGGAGCTGATTAATTCTTGCGCTTAAGAGTTAGGAAATGGATTAAGGTTACATTACACTGCTCACAAAATTAGGGGATATTCCATTATGGGATATTTCATTTGGAATTATCCCCTACTTTTTTGTGAGCAGTATAAATCCCCACCACCTCATTACCGAGTAGAATTACTGTCCTGAAAACACAGAAACTCAAAAAAACATGACCTCATTGCCTCTGGGCTAAGGACCTGTCAGCCCCTATATGTGTGACTCTGGCTCTCTGTGTGTCAGTCTGCTGATTGGAGCTGCTCGCTACCTGATTAGTCAGTAACGACCTTAATGGAGACTCAGTTTCAGGAAAGTCATGTTAAAAAATACAGTCGTCTTAAAACAGAGGTGGAGACAGAAAGAAGGAAGAAAGGACGAGTGTGAAAGAATGAGGCATGGAAATGACAGTGAGGGTTTCTTCACTGTTTCATCATAGTAAATTGCAATACAAGAACCGTGCCGGGACTCTAACTTGTTTTGCTGCTTGTGGCAAAAAAGGGTTTGCTTTGTAATGTTGTCACTCCTCGTTTACTCTTTTACGTGTTATTATTTTAGTCAGACTTTGTCTAGGGGCCCTTTATTCTTGTTTGTATGCAGCTGGACTTTGCTGTCTGATAGCTTGTGATGAGTGATGAAAGAGGGCTGTGTGTGTGTTTGTATGCCACGGCGTGTGCACAAGTTTGTAGTCCTATTTGAAGACCAATTGTCTATAACAATGCAAAATGTGTCAAAATATTTTTTCACTTTTACTTTCCTTTGGGTACTGAGGTTAGGTTTATGGTTAGTTTTAGGGATTGGGATTTAATGTATAGTGTGTTCATCTTGCAGGTACGAGTCAAGAATCACATTTTTCATCTTGCTGGTGTTCTTTATGTTAATGCCACATGCTTTTCACATTTCACTTATGTTTAAGTCACAACCATAACTCTGGCTCTCTGATTAACATTTACGGTAATGTAATTAAAAAAAACAAACTCTGATAACATAAAGAATCTGGTTGGCCACCAACATCCTCCTAGTAATCCTGATATCCTGAATGAGCTAACCTCTTCTGAATGAGCTATCCTTAGTCTATATACAGACAGTGGTCTTGTGAGAAGCCTCACTCGTGCAAAAAAAAGGATTGCAATCTTAACCTGACGTTATGTTGCAAACATTTATTTTGATATCACTATACATAGATATGCCAACTCCCAACTTGCTAGACGCGCTCATACCAAAGACCAACCATCCCCTCTTAATGTCCTGTGCACCGAAACATGTGACGCTCAGTTATTGACATGTCCTCTGAGAATTTGACGATTCAAAAGCTGACAGAAATGCTGATAACAAAAAAGCAAGGCTTCCTGCTGACAAGTGTTAGTCCTTGGGGGTAAAAGCCAAGTTTGACTTCAGTGTAACTCAAGTATCCCCAGTGAAAACTGTGTGCATGACAGGTGCCCCAGGAGCACTATAAATTATGATATTATTAGTGACTCAACATGGGAATGCAATAGAGTCAACAACTAATGGAAAAACCCATGTAAGAGTAAGGATTTTCTAAATCACGATAATGGGCGATTCATACCTTTAATAAAGCGGCATATGAAGGGCTTGCCATCAAAGCCCATATATAGTGTTCTAGTGAAGACCACTAAAGCCGAATCAAGACCTGTCGAGGACTGAGAGTGGCTGATTCAGAGAAATCAATATTAAAATTTACCACATTAGGATTTGTTTATCATACAAGAATAAAGAGAAAATGAAAATATATATATATATATATATAAGCAACATATATATAGTAATTTTTATTACTAAACGTGAAAACATTTCATAACATTTAATTCTGCCCTCAAACAACAATCCTAAACTATACTAAGTAAAATGAGTGGGTGAAAATGCACACTCGCAAACCTTAACGCCAGTCTATTCAAGACAGAACGTGTTATTTGACTGGATACTGGATGAGAAAAGCGGTAACTTGTTTGAGTGCAGATTTGTTTTCGACATGTAGAAAAGGGAGCAATTTATTCTGATTTAACGGACTGTGGATTTTCGATAACGACAGAAAGAAAATCAGCTTATAAACAACTTTACCTCAGGCAGACGAATTGGACTTGACTAATCTTGATAATGACCAAGTCCAGCTTATCCCGAGTCAAGACCAAGACGAGCCCAAATGAGGCTGAAACTGAGACTGCTTAATTAAGGTCTTGACATGATAGACACTTAAACCTTAATAGTTGAAGATGCTTTGCTCTCTTTAAGACACCAAGGCTAAATTAGAAATGAAAATCTTCTAGCAACAGAAATCAGAACCATCTAAGATATAGTACCATATCAACGTGGTGAATTAACATGTCAATAAATCTAATTAAAAAAAAAAAAAACAAAGGTACAGACTTTGACGGTTTTGTTTATATGCTTGCTGTTTAACGTAATTCTACTTCGCTATACATCCAGTTTCTTTTTACTGTCGTAGCTGCAGTGGTGCAGTGGAATCATGTTATTGCTAGCTAATAATTTAGGGGATGGGACGGGTTTCATTCATAGTAGCAAGTACCATGTCAAGCTCACTCTTACGCCTTTGGTTATTAGTTAAACAAAATCGTTGAGGTTTCACACTAAATTGATACAACCACTCCCCAAGCACTTGACATTTTCTCTCAAAAAGAGTTTGAATGAAAAGAGCTCTAGTGCTCTGAATTGTTGCTATGACACCATCAGGGATTCCAACTGCACTTAGGTTGATAATCTAACGGGTCAAGCCCAGAGTGCCAAGCACTCCGGATGTGCTGGAGACAATAGATCTCTGTGCAGGGCGAGGGGCCATGGGATTATTAGAATTAGTGACAAATCTGATAATCTAGCCAGATACTCTACTCTAACCTGATACTCTAGCCAGTATTGGCGATATTAGTGATAAATGTATGAATTAATTGTGTCATGGGATGGGTGTGGCCACTTTTCCACTTTGCGTCAGTCCATCTCAGATGAGTTCGGGCACAGAGAAGTTTCTAGGTGTTGTTTATATATGACTTTTGCTTTGCATGGAGTTTTAACTTGCACTTATATATATGGAGTAACAGATTTTGTTCACTGACAGTGGTTTTCTGAACAGAATGATATCGTTGTTTAATGCAGTGCTGCCTGAGAGATTGAAGGTCACAGGCAATCAGTGTTGGTTTTCGGCCTTGCCACTTACTTGCAGAGATTTCTCCAGATTCTCTAAAACTTTTGATGATATTATGGAATGTAGATAAGAAACATTGAACTTAAACTGTTGGACAATTTGCTCACGCAGTTGTTTTCAAAGTGGTAAACATCGCTCCATTCTTGGTTGTGAATGACTGAGCCTTACAGGGATTCCTTTCCTTAAAGGGATACCCATTCATGACACTCACCTGTTTGAAATGAACCTGTTCACCAGTGGAATGTTCCAAACAGATGTTTGATGTTTTTTCTGGCCTTTTTTTGCACCTGTCCCAACTTTTTTGGGAAAGTGCTGCAGGCATCTAATTCAAAATGATTTACACAACATCCCAATTTCGTTGGAATTGGGGTTGCACATTAGTGAACTCCTCCAAGATCTTTGTCCTCATTTGTCCTCTTTGTCCTTACTCGTTGTCCTTGCTATTGTGCGCCTGACTTTGTGCCTGGGGAGGCAAGTCCTCACTGCCATGGCCAACAAACTCTGGAACTCTCTTCCTCAGTCTTTCCATAACTGTTCTTTTTCTGTTTTAAATCTGGCTTAATTACTTTTCTCTTTTCACAAACATTTATCTTCTGCACAGTATATAATCTGACTTGTCATGACTTCCATGCATGCATTCCATTTTAAGAAGGCAATGAGAACCCTGTCTGACATTAATGGTGCGTGAGCATCTATTTACGAGGACAAAATTCCACCATCCAGAATATGTTCGGTTTCCATCTAACTGGTCTAAGAAAAACTCCCTAACCGTATAATGTAGTGAGCTTATGAGTTTCAAAAGATTTTTCAGAAGTAGTCACTAAAACACACTCTCTTTTTGTTTTACTGGGCATGACCAGGCTTTAGCTTGGTTACTGAACAAAGTGCCTGTGTGCCTGTGCAATTCTATAGTCACATCCCTTTCAGGGCAGCAGGTATCACACCTCGTTTTCCACTCTAAGTGGGAGTCTTGGCAGGCCAGATCTTTTCAGTTGAAGCAGGAAGTAGTGCCTTATTTCACCAGCCTGTCCTTGTGTCAGTAGTTAATTAATTGTAGCAACTTGTACAGAAAAGCAGCCATTAATGTCTAAACTGCTGGCAACAAAAGTGGGTACCCCCTAAGTGAAAATGAGCAAATTGTGCCCAATTAACCATTTTCCCGTCCCCATATCATGAGACTCTTTAATGTTACAGGTGTGAATGGGGAGCAGGTGTGTTAAATGTAGTGTTATTGCTCTCACACACTCATACTGGTCACTGGATGTTCATTTGTTTTGTTTTTTGTTTTTATTTGTACTGTTATCCAAGCTGTAAGTTGTCATATATTCAGTGTTGCCCCCAAAAAAGATAATAAAATAGTTACAATACACAACCCCATATCAGAAAAAAAGTTGGGCTGTTATGCAAAGTGTTTTGTTTGAAGTGTTTCTTACATTTACTTTTATTTAATTGCAGACAGAATAAACCTAGATTTATTTGTAAATAAACATCAGTTTCTGTATTTTAGGCTAGAAACACATTCCTACAAAAGTTGGGAAAGAGGCAATTCAAGGCTAATAGTGAAAAGAAAATCCCTAAGTAATAATATGATTTCAAACAGGAGATTGCAATCATGATTTTGACGAAGCGAAGATCATCAAACGTGTAAGAAAATCATTGAAATGTTTAAAACATTGTTGCGTAAAAGTATTGGGAAGGATTTGCATTTTTCGTCCTATACAGTGCACAATACGATAAAGGATACAAGGAATCTGAGAAATTTTGAGTGTGTAACTTCGATCCCTCAGGTAGCATTAAAGACCAGCATCCAGCAGCAGCTGATAAAACCACATGGGCAAGGGATTACTTTGGCAAACCTTTATCAAGCACTACAATATGGAGTTACATTTGACAGGACAAAAAATTAAATATCTCAGGTTCATACTGTCTGCAATGAAATAAAAATCCAACTGTAAAAATATATTTTTTTTAAAATATACATTTTCCATAAGGATTTAAACTGCATTTCTCATATTGAAACAAGCCATAAATGTGTCAGAAAGACAATAATAAGTTCCGATCATTATTCTGTAATGAAATCTAGCATGCGATAATAGTCATTTTTCTTTTGTGTGCCTCATGCAGGCTAAATTTCCGCTAGAATACTTCCAGTCAACGCATAACTTTGACCTGTCAATTCACTTGGCACTGCTTAGTTTTTTTTTTACAATCTGCTGCTTTGGTAGCCTGGAATAACGGATTGCTGGTTGCTTTCATCCGCCGGTTCCATTTCTTTGCTTTCATGTGATCCACATGAATTGAGCTTGCTAATATAAGAATGATGTTGCTTTATTCTGTTGATGCGTTTTTTATCCCATCACTGTTCTTGGGAATTAAAAAAAAATATATGTGATTTTACTCGGTGTTTTTTGAAATAAACAGTAGCACAACCGAGCTGTCATGGTACCGACTGATTGATATTTACTATAATGGCAGTAAAAAACATTGTTTATTTTCAATGGGTTTAATCATTTCAAACTGTGGTTATGTGACAGGTAAGCCCATTGGAGCTGAAGAGTTTTTCATCTATCAAAACAATCAGCCAGCTTTAACTGTGTTGTTAACAGAACATCAAAGTACACTTATTTGAATACTAATACGACAAAAGGGTCATTTAGGACAGTTTTTACAATTCATATCATGATCCTGAATAAATTCGCTCCCTAATATGTTCTATCATATTATATGTTGTGTGTGATTACATCTGCTCTCACAAGGGTCTGTAGTATGATGCGAGTTGACCAGCTCCTGGATTAGCAAATGCATTTCTAAAGCTTGGAAGTAAGTGGGATGGGAACAGGGTTCACTCATGCATATCTTCTGATTGCTGCATCACCTTAGGCGTCGGTTCTCAGAATTAGCAGCCAAATTCAAGGAGGATTTCTGCCCCCCTGACCAGACCTAATGCAATGTTTTCAGAGTCATACACACAGAAGCTCAGGCTGCATTTATCCCAGTATGTGAACTGAGCATGCTTACCTGCTTAGAAGAGCTAGCTCACAGAATGTTAAACTGATTACATACACAGTCTAAAAGGTAAGTGAGCATCAATAACTTGTAAACCCAACTATTAAGTACACACTTACAGACCACACCTTTTACAGACCCACCAAATTACCACTACCGAGCAGATAACAGTTGCGTCAAGGACGATAATCATTGCAGCACTAACTCCGTTACTCTGTTTACTAATATAAAAATGTATTCGAATTTGCACATCCTGGCCATGTATTAGACACACTGACTTTGCTGGAACACATAAGAATCTTCTGATGATGATATTAATGTTCCATGATGGATGGTATCAAGTGGGTTAATGTGCCTAGGAACAAATGGACTACTATTCGTAAATTACCAAAATACACTCATTGACAAAATAGAATTTTCACCACCCACACACAAGTGGCACCTTTACCCATTTTGTGTCCTGCAATGGATAGCCAGTCACTGCCGCCTTCATTTGCAGCGACCTGGACTGCTACAGTTGTAACTGTTTTGTCTTTAGTGACTAATCCTGATTATGTTTTGAATCTGATGGCCGTTGGGCTTGAGTATGGACGCCTCATGAGGAGCGCTTCAATAATGCCTTTGCTGTGAAGCAACACATTGCCCCAACTGCTGGTGTGACCAGGTCTAACAAAGTACTGGAACCTTCTTTCAATTGTACAGTTTTCACAAATATCTTTGTGTTGTATGTATCTTTATGTGTTAGCCATTGCTATATAGAGTGGGTGTGGAAAATATTCGGACCCCTATAATTTTTTTTACTCTTTGTTTCATTGCAGCATCAATAAAGTTAATTTTATTTCTCATTAATGTACAATCAGCGTCCCAGCTTGACAGAAGATGTGCTGTGACACTCATATTTAACTTACAAGCTGTCCTTCTTATCCTTCTTGAGATGGTTCTTTGAAGAAAATTGAACTTTTTGGCATTAATTTCTAAGTGGTATGTGTGCTGGTGCTGCTCATCACCTGCACTATACAATCTCAACAGTGAAACATGGTGGTGGCGGCATCATGCTATGGTGGTGTTTTTCAGCTGCAGGGACAGGACGACTGGTTTCAATTGAAGGAGATGAATGTGGCAAAGTACAGACATATCCTGGAAAAAAAAACTCTTCCAGAGTGCTCAAGACCTCAGACTGGGCCGAAAGTTCACCTTCCAACAAGACAATGACACTAAGCACACAGCTAAAATAACATAAGGAGTAGCTTCGGAACAACTCTGTGACCATTCTTGACTGGCCCAGCCAGAGCCCTGACCTAAACCCAATTAAGCATCTCTGGAGAGACCTGAAAATGGCCGTCTACCAACGTTCACAATCCAAAATGACGGAACTGGAGAGGATCTGGAAAGAAGAATGGCAGAGAATCCCCAAATCAAGGTAAAAATGTACGAGCAAGGAAATAGAAAACAATAGCATTTAAGTTTTTGAGCCAAAAACTCACAACATTTAAATTAGTAGTCAAAACCCACAGTAATAGAAATAAAATGACCTTTTTTTATTTTAGCAAATGGCTGTAGGGAAACAAAGAGTGATCAATTTAAAGAGGTCTGAATATTTTCCGTACCCACTGTATCCTTCTATTGGTGGCCAATATAGTTAATTTTAATGCTAAATATGCTATCATTAAGTCACAGAAACTTAACTAAGTCATCCATCAAAGCCCAACCACTAAATACATTTGGCCTCTACCCACACACTACCTCACTGACATGCATAGTTCTACACATGACCTGTGGCCGAAAAACAAACACGGAGTAAATCATAAATACAACATTGATGACATGACCTAATTAGTGATAGACATTTAATTCTGCTCATTAAATCTGTCCTTTTGCCTCCCACAGCTTCTCAGTAACATTGATACCTCCCACTCAGCTCTCAGATCTAGCACAGGCCTGTTCAATTCGGCCATGTGGTGCAGCTGAGTTGTTTAGAAGCCCTGGGGATGGCAGCATGGCCACCTGGGCTGTGGCACACTAGGTGGCATTGACTGTGATGCTGCTTACTGACAGGACAGAGAGCTGAGCCCTGACCGTTTTGGCAGTGAGCTCAGCTGTGGCTCTTATCATTTCTCCCAAACCACTCCCTGCCCTCTCGTTCAGCTGTGAAACCACCGCAGCTGACAAAAGGCAGGTTTATATCTGTGCTTGTGGTTTGTGTGTTTTGTGCAGCTTTGGGGCATGTGAGCAGATGTTGAGTATTCTACTTAGAATAATTATTAAAAAATTATCATGCAGAAGTGCCTAGGACATTAGTTTTTAGAGAACTCTTCCATATCACTTAATGCTACTACCAGTCTATCTGCATTATATACGTAAAGTATAGTCAATTACGCAATGAAAGTCTTTTCTTCGCAATCTTTTGTCATGTGTGATCACAATGTCCATATTAGGCTTTGCATGATGTACGAACAAGGAAATAGAAAACACTGGCATTTAAGTTTTTGAGCCACAAACTTGCAGCATTTAAATTAGTAGTCAAAAACCCACATTAATAGGCAAAATAAATGCTACAAATGTTGAAAACATAGCAACATATATAAATTCTCTTATAAAGAAAGACTTTTAATACACTCTTACAGTCCAAGCAATTGTGGGTTAAAGTCCTTGATCAAGGACCCAAGAGCGGCAGCTTGGCATAGGTGGGATTTGAACCCGGGAACTTCTGAACCACATTCAACTACCTGAAATGCTAAGCTACGACCATCCCCACAGTCCCATGTAAGGTTGATCACCATCGTTTGCATTACACATGCATTACATTACATTCGTTTCCTTTATTCATGCTTTTAATCATTAATCACATATAAACAATAGGCCTAAAATCAGTTAGGATCTGGAACAGATGAATCCCATTCATCCTACTTCTAATGGGAATTCTGACTTCAAACTAATCTGAATTCAAACGGCCTTCCAGAACTAATTAAGTTCCCACTGTATATGCCATCAGAAGCCTGGAGAACCAGGGGGCATGGTGAATAAGCAAAGACACTGTCGATCATTTCTTGCATCAGCCAGTCTTATAAAGGAGATTAACTGTTAATCAGAAACTGCACTGACCAATCAAAACTCGTGAACTACTTGTCTATCATTCTGTGCAAGGTTAAAAAGGTGTTACATACTGCTTGTTTCACATGAAAGTGTAAAGAGATAGTTCCTGTGTGCTGTGGTAGCATCAAATAAATATAAATAACTTGTTATTTCTGATTAAGATAGCATTGTTATATAAATCCTATTACACTAATTTAAAAACAACGTGATTAACAATGATTTCTTATATAGGAATAGTTCTTTATTGTTAAAGCTGTAATGCAACATTGGAATGGGATTTATCTGCTTAAAATTCATTCATTGCATCCTTACCAGATATAGATTATAGAAAACTGTTTGACAATGCAAGAATGAATGATTAAATATTTTTACAAGAGCTAATGCTTAATTATAACAGCATGCATAAAATTGCACTTAGTGAGGCCAAGCTAAGAAGATCTAAATGTCAACACACGCACACACACACACACACACACACACGTTTTGGTTCTTCTATACTGCTCACAACAATTAGGGGATATTTCATGAGGTGATA
>JAYJMA010165523.1:0-13460 GCA_036873895.1 Parotocinclus cabessadecuia
CACACACACACACACACACACACACACACACACACACACACACACACACACACACACACACACACGCGCACACACAATGATTTCTGAACATTTGATTGTTGACTTTCTGCATTTTCTTGAGCTGAGGTCATCCTTTCACAGTTTGTTGTCACCTTTGTTGCTTTCTCGTCATTTCTCAGACTCTGTGAAAAACCAAGGGCATGTGGCTTTTGATTTTCGGGTTGTGCTTGAACTTTGCCTCAGGTTGAAAAACTTTACCTTCTATTCTTAATCATTAGAAAAGTGCAAGATATCCTGACTAAAATACTGATCGGGCACTGAGATCAATCTAAGCATATAAGATAATGGGCTAAGAAAATGTACAGGCATGGACAAAATACCAGAAACAGCACACAACAAACACAACTACAACGCTAGACACACACAAACATGTTACAACCCTAGTCTGAGGTTCAAACCGTGGTCTTCAGGGACTGCTGTTTCCCAGAGCATTCCTCTTACCACCTGTACATACATCCCATTCAAGCTAGTCTCAGTCCACAGCTTCCACAATCACCAGATCACCAGATTTAAACCCGTAACCTTTTATGGGACACATTCTGTGGAGTACATTTTGACTGATCGTCACCCTAAAAGAAAGCCAGATGGGGTTTTTATTAAGAACGCTCCAAAATCTCACCAAAAAGGCATCGCATGACAACATTCCAAAGTGGATTAAGGCTATACGTGACGTTTATTAGCTCCTTGATGGTAATATATTGGTACTTCATTTTGTCCAACTACTCCAGAGTCACACATTCATTAACTCCTGCTGTTCAGCATATGAGGTCACAGTCTACAGGCAGATGCCTAGTTTGTCTTTTACACAGCCAGGGAGCTTATGACCCCGAGGCCGCTCTGACAGATCGTATTAGATAAGCACTTACGCAACACGCTTTGCTGCAGACACGATGCCTTTTGAAGGTGGATGTCGAAACCATTAACAAAAACAACCTTTGCGTGACAACTGCAGCAGGAGAACAAGTCTGGGTTACATGTCCAATTCTGCAAGCGTGATTAGTCGTATTTATTCAGATTTGCTACGGTGGAACGCTTAAGGCAATGATCTTCTTATGTGGAAATGGAATTCAGGAAAGCAAGCAAGCAAGCATCTGGACACATGAATAAATCCATCTGTTTAAAAAGATGTTGCAAAAAAGGAGGTGTAATTACGACCGCAATTATCAGGAGTTAAGCTTTAATTACACATCGCACCTCTGCTGAACATAAAGATTCATTATTTAACAGCCAGACTGGAAATTACAGTATTTTTAATATCCTCATATTTAATAACCGGCACAACTCTGTTCAGGAAGCGTGTCTTCATAAAGAAAAGCTTCTTAAATGTGTTTTTTCTTTTAATTCTTAAAAAATATAGATTTAATAATAACAAAAGAACTTTTAAACTCGTAAGAATAATTCCAAGAACAAGTGGTATTCTTGAAAACTTACGAAACCACACACTTGACTTATTTTGTTTGAGTTGACAGGGTAAACATCTAAATTAACCAAACCCTAAACAGTTTAGGTATTGGAAATAAAGCCAATAATATTTTCCTTCTGGCTGTTTCTTCCACCATCACCTCTATTTTTGTTTTCGTATTGTTTTAAACACTTGTACTGAGGTTTTTTTTTTCTCAGCAGAAGAAACCAAATCACCTAAATACAAATTTTAAAAAGTGTCCCGTGCCATATATTGTAAATGGTAACATGCAACACAGCCAAACGTATGAAAATCCTAAGAAAACAATGCAGATTTTCTTAAGCTGATATTTGAAAACCTGTTATGAACCTCTTAAGAACCTTCGCGAAAAGCTTTTCTAAATCCGGCCCCAGATTTGCTAGGAATATTTTGGAGCCTTGGCACGTCCAGTACCCACCAGGTCATGACTCGTCCACTTTTAAGCCTGGACCCTAACGGTTTTAACCCATTTTTGGACCAGTCATGGATCATCTATGTTCCATGATGCTCCCCCCACCATGCTTTTAAGATCAGTTGTTAATGGGCAGTGTTTGTCCAACATTATTTCAGAGGCATTGTCAAACATTCAGTTGGCCTTCTGGAAACTACAGCAATACTGCCATGTTTGTAGTGAGCAGTGGTTTTGTTGTGGTGTCCATTTAATGGCACCACTGTGCTTACAGAAGTACTATAGTGGTATAAACACTAGTAAGTGTTATCCTGTGTTTCAGCCGTGTCCCATGTGACCCAAAGCCTTTAAGTCCTGCAGCAAAGTTTGCCTCCAGGTGATATATGTATATGTATAGATACACATCTATACTGCTCACAAAATTGGAGTATACATCAGAATGAAATGACCCATGACAAAATATCCACTATTTTAGATGAGCAGCGTAGTTTATGGGCAACTTTGAGAACTGTTTTCTATTTACAGTACATGACTGCTGATAATGACATGCAGCTGGAGGTCTTCACAGGATTTCCATGGACCAGATCTTAAGTATTCTTTAAGGACTTTTGTTGGAAATCGTCCAGTCACCTTGTTGATGCATGAAGAGAGGATTGTACTGTTATTCTGTGGTTCTCCTTCCACACTGGACATTTTTTGTCTTGGTTCAACATGTTTTGAGCTTTCTCCATTTATAGAAAATTGGTTTTATTGTGAAAACTGATACAGGAAACTCCAGAACCTTCTCAGCTTCATGCATACAGTTTTTCTAAAGATGTCTGAAAGAATTGATTGGAGACTGAAGATTTGAGAACGATTGAGCGGAACCTTTCCCAAGAAGAGCAAACTCAGATTAAGTGTGCCTATTTACGCAGAACCCAAAGTCTATTCATTGAAACACATTCATTGGCCCAGTGGTTCCCATGTTTCCCAGAGAGATCGGTCCATTACTGCGTTCAATAAAGGCTTAAGAACTACCAGTGTCTGAGTCTTATTAGTATACGAACACTAGAGTGTCTGTGTTATGATGTGAATGTAGTGCAAACCAAAATTCTTTGAACTCCTGCACAAGCTTGAGTCACAGGGTTCACAAACTTAGTCCACACAATCATTCTTTCCACCACTCGCACTGCTGGTGACTCAGATTCACACACCCGACTATGCCTCCACATCTATGAAACCGCAGAACTGTTTTCCATTAAGGCTTCTGTGAAGATGAGTCAGAGGGCGAGGAAGGAAGCCTTACACTTATTGACCTCACTGAAAGCTCTTGAATGGATAGAGCCATTCTTGCAGGTGCATCAGTAACAAAAGGGTTCGCTTACAATGAGGATCAATGAATGTCTGCACAAAGGCAAACCATACACACGGCGCTAAATATTTAGCTTCCGTTTTCAGGCACAATTTGACCTTTTGTGTTTTGGTTTGTTTTGCTTCAGGTGATCTTCCAACATCATCTCATAATAGAGAGTACAACGTTTCCGCAGGGCTTCTGTTGTAACCACGGGGATGATTCTCACGTCCTTCATCACTGCACATTGTGCTTTTGGTGCGATACTTACAGATAGTTGGGTACAGCTTGATTCATTTTTCAAACTGCTTTCCAGCTGCATGCATCGCTACAATTTTTCAAAGGTCTTTCGAGATTGAATTGGATTGGAACTCGGATAATATCCAAACCTTTCTTGAGATAAGCCCACTCAGACTTTGCAACACAAATCCGATTCAATCTCCTCTCATTAACTCAAACACATGACAAGTAGAGAGGCTCGCAGATCCTTTATGTTTTATATTTTGGCACTCTAACGATTTTTGCAGTTCTATTTATTCACTGGAATGCCAATCTAGACAGAGCTCAGCACACAACTCATATGCTGTTGAGATAGAACTCAGAAAAAAAGCATCTGACTGCATAATCAGTTTGCTTCAGTTCAGTTTTTACAGTTAGTGGCAGCTAGTCTTGCAGTAGTTTTTTTTGCCTCCTAAACTTCATACCAGGTGTCATTTGGATTAAGTCAGTATTTTAGCCTTCTGTTTTGTTTTGTCAGTAATCTGTTTAAGTTCCCTTTCAAATACTTCCAAATACAAATTCTGTACATCTGCAACCTTATTGCTTTACCTTAGGGAACAAAAGGATATTTTAATTAGGTTAATACGTAATAAACTTTCCATCTTATTTCTTTATATATATAAAAAACAGTGGTAGTTCGGCAGTGGCAGGACCCTGGACCTTGCGGTCCATAGTACAGTACCATAGAAATTTGGCTACCACAAGCTCAATCTGCTTGCATATTTTGTCTTGATTACGTCTCGTCCATATGCACTGCTCACAAAAATGAGGAGATATAAAATGAATACAAAAAGGATCCCACATGGACTGCTGGATAATCTGATCCTGTCACCTTAATTGAGTTTGCATGTCATTTGCAACAATGTTCGTTTAATCGGACCAGCCGGTTATTAGGACCAAAACGATCCCGTCCCGATGTGGTCCCGTTAACCGGATTCGAACGTTATGCTAATTATACAATTTGTAGAACAACAAAACTGGGAACATCATAGTTTTTCATTTTTTAGATTTCTGATTAGTGTAACTAGTTTTGTCAATGAATAGCGTGAAAGCGATGGAACAGCACTTATTCAGCTCTTGTTCAGGAGGTTGAGGGTTCAAGCCCCAGTAGAGGAATTTGGCAAGATTTTGGGTCCCAAATTGTTCATTCCTTGGATTGTATGAGTTGTAAGGGGCTCCTCATACATGTTGTACGCCCGCAGAGCACTTTATTAGGAACATTTACATTATCTCACACTTATCCAGAGTGACTTACAATTAATACGTTTTTACAATCCAAGCAATTGTGGGTAACGGGCCTTGCTCAAGAATCTAACAGTGGCAGCTTGGCAGAGGTGGGATTTAAATGCTGGCCTATGCGGGCCATAGTCCAGTGTTTTAACTGCACAGTATTAGGTCCCCCTGTACTGTAATAATATAAAGAGCTAATTGTTTGGCAGCATTGCAGTGCATATAGTCATGCAGATACGTATCTGCAACCTCAGGTAAAGTTCACATCAATCATCAGAATAGGGAAGCACATGATCTTAGTGATTTTGACCATGGTGTGACTGCACCATAGAATGATACCTGATCTACGTAGCGTAACCAGTCTTTCCCAACTCACCCGGCATCTCTAAAACACGAAATGCAGCCAGTAAGTCCGGATTTGCAGAGAGAATTTTAGTGACTCATTCAGATCACAGATCACTTACACATACATGCAGTGTCGATGAGTCACGGCATCAAAGGTCGTTTTTCTTTGTTACCCTTTCCCTCTCTCGCACGAGTGTTTGGACATGCATATTTTATTGAAGCTCACACTTCAGACTGTATCCTAATGCTGAATGAACAGACGCTGCAAGCTAATCGCACGTACATTTTGCGGTTTTTGTGTCGGTGTGTATTTTTTGTGATGTGTGTGGCAGATGGAAGGGAGGGAGGGTAAGCTAATCCTCATTTTACTCTGCCTGACTCATGCATGATTGACATAAAAATCATAAAGCGCCATGACGCAGGGCTCGGGGCGGGTCAGGCTCCAGCACGGCCACACTATCTCTGCGTTATATTGACTCTTGAGGCGTCTTTCCTGCTCGTGCAAATCATACATGCTCTCTCTCTGAGTAACGTTTTGCAAATATTGATTTGAGACCATTGCGAGATGTTTAGGAAACAACCCAGTGTGTGTTTATTGTCACATTTTAAGGCATCGGGTTCGGTTTTGGCTCTGCCTTTAGGTTAACACTGCATCCTCACAAACTTTTGGCATGATACATGTAAAGGCATTTCCAGTACACACTCACATCCCTTGATGTCAGTTCAATTTATCATACATATGAGAGATTTACAGGAACAACTTTTGGTGAATAAGTACTGTAATAATAGTACGTGTAACAATTAATCACTGTCCATTTTAAGAATCACAAATTCCAACAGTGGCTCTCGAGTAACGATGCAGCCTGAGACAAGTCTCTAAGGTTCGGGTCCCAGTGGCGCCTTTTTAACTCACACGAGCGGGCATGTCTAAGAGAGAGGAGTCCACTTTATGTAGCTACACTGCTACATTTAAGACTGTTTCAGATTCCCCCCTTGATAGGGGCTGGAACCCCTGCGACCCTAACCGGGGAAACGCAGGCTTAAAAGTATTTTTTAACTTTGGAAAGTAGCATTTAATTAAAACACTTTAGCACCTAAAGCTGGTAGATCAGCTAAGTTCTTGTTAGCGGCCCCAAAATGAAGGCCACAGAAAGAGCCGGAATTCTGAACCGAAGAAAGGTTTACCATTAGATGGTGGTAGAGCGTATATGAATGCATATAGAAAATAAACAACAAAACAAACAGACGTTTGAACTCAAAGTGCATGCATGCGGTTTGAATTGTACCTACATGATCGTTTCAGCGGTGCAATCTCACATCTTCTGTTCTCACGTTTTGGTTGTCCTTACTCACTCTATATAAGCGTTATGCATGTGACTAAAATAGACACGTGAGGAATCATGGGACATGAGAGGAATCAAAGACTGTTATTGTTGGAAGCACAGGGGTTTGCTGGTTCCATGTGAAGGAGTGAAAAGTCTGAAGAACACTCGCGGTAATTAAATTAAATTTGAAATGCTGCTGGGGTGATGCAGCAGTATAAAACGCGAGCCCACCACCATGGAGACCTGGACGGTGCAGCAGCAACCCAAACAATCTTGAGGATAGATGCTGAGGTGACTCTGACCAGTAAAAGTGGGGCTGTAAAACGTAAATAAACAAAAGTTTTCTTAAAAACGTACGATTTATTTCCTTCGCTTGCCTTTGCCGTTCAGAACGGGGCATTTAGTTTGAGCCGATCAACAGTGGGCATGTCAGCTTTGAGAATTATCTCCAGAAACATCAGATCCGCAATACGTAATCACTGAAGTGAAGCGTCGAGAAAAAACACAAGTTCATTAAAAAAAAACAAAAAAAAAAAAAACAACAACAACAACAAAAAAGACCAATAAGCAAACAAAAAGCCTCTAACAATACATTTCGGTTTCCGGCTCAGTGTATTCAAGATTTTGTTTTGGCCATTAATTCTCATCATCTGTAACCTCCTCTAAATCATCATCCTCTTCCTCTTCGTCGTCGTCGTCATCATCGTCGTCCTCTTCATCCTCTTCTTCTCCTCCTTTTCCTTGTATCTTCGAAATTCTAGACTGTGTGAAAGAAGTAAGCGTTTTAACTGAGTTTTCAAAACAGGCTTGTTGCAATATTAATAAAAACTTAATATTTACGTTATATAATATTTATATTTTAGGTAATATGTATTACCTATAAATGAGATCACAACTATCTGCTTTTGACTTTGTCATGCTTCTGCTCAACTTAATAACCGCAGCAATCCTGTCATGCAAAGATTTCAGCTTGGGTATAGTAGCTACACAGGACTGTGGTAGCCTAGCGGTTAAGGTACTGGACCCACCTTTGCCAAAGCTGCCACGACTGGTTCCTTAAGCAAGGCCCTGAACCCACGAGTGCTTGAACTGTAAAACTGTAACAAGTTTTTAGTTGCTCTAGATAAGGGTTTCTCCTAAAACTCTGATAGAACAAATTTATTTCTTTTTTATGTATATGAACTAATTTCCTGCACGAGGTGTTCAGTTATGTAGCCATTACGTGACGGTCCATGGCAGCTCTGTCTGATCACTGAGTAATCACTACAGAAAAACCCATCACTGCATTTTCCCCTCGATCCTGTGATAATCCCACTGCTGTTAGTAATAACCCCGGCATTGTTACAACTGCTTGAGGGGAAATTAACCTTTTGAGGTTCCTATTCAGAACAATGAAAGAAATGATCAGTTAAACCCCCGTTTGAAAGCAGGAACACAGTGATTGACAGTTCTTTTTTTTTTCCCTTTTCTGCTGGTAGTTCAACTGACCCCAAATAAGAATCGGTTAAAATGACTACGTAACTGTGTTAATACAAACCGATGCTTAAAAAGGGTTGTAGTTTCTGCAAAAGGAAAACACGCACAGCATTTGTAGGCAAATCACCTGCAATGTTCCTGATTTGCTCAAGGACACGCCGGTGCGATTCAGGGACGTTTTTGAATTAGCACGGACAATCTCTAAACGAGACTGATAGTCAGGAGGATGAAGCGTGCTCCTGAACACCTGCCAAGGCAAAAGAAAGTGCTAGAATGAAACGTTACATAGAAAGTCACTCATAATGTAGGCTTAGGTTTTGCGAGGGTAGCGCGGATTTGTACTCAAACAGGTTCTCTCAGAATATACACAAGTGTTTTATGAATGATCTGATCTCCTGCAATAACTAACCTTCTGTAACGAATGACAAGCTGAAAACAAAAATCTGAGAAAGAAAACTCTGCACTGTGAGGGTGTATCAGTGTCAGGCAAATGCTGGAGTGTCTGAATGGCATTTTGCCTTTACCTGCGTATTGCATATTTTCAAATCAGTAAGAAGCCCCCTAAAAAAAAAACAGGTTTTGAAGAAAGGACATTTTCAAACAAGAAATAACGGATAAATTTTTATCTAAGCCATTTCCAGGAACAAGATACATTCGTATAATGGAGCTTGCCTACAGTTGCACAGTGTCCATTCCAAACGAGCATTATTAGATTATTCGATTCATTGGATTACTCGATAAAGGGTGCTGTTGTTTGACAATGTTTGAGATCGACAATATTTCACCACAAAAGTCACAATTTAAAAACCTATGCAATTTGAGGCCAGCAGGGAATTACATTTCTTTTCAAGACTGATCACGTTTAGACTTTTCCTTTTTGAACATTTGGAATATTTTCCTTTAATCACTTATCATAGGTGACTGAGAAAATGACAAAACCGCAAATAAGGCTGAACAATGCAAATGACTTGAATCTTTACCTACTGTATATATTCCCGAAGATGAGATTAATGTTGTCCAGAATTCTCTGTGACTAATGTTCTTAATTTGTCACTTAAGTGCACAAACAATAAATACTAAAATCACAGAGATGCAGCTTATAATAATATACAAAGGACAGAGGAAGTGTCACAAAGACAAACGTGGAGAGCATATTATTATAGCTATTGTGTAAAGAGGTTAGTCTTCATAATTCAGCGGAAGGAAGACAGACACTGGGCTGCTAACACCCGGTCTGGTGTGCTTTCTGACTTCAATTCAGTTTTACTGAAACTCTTGTATCGCTTTAGCTTACATCAAATGTTTCCCATGGCAGACTGGTCCAATGTTTTGGGTTTTTTTTGTTAGTCGTGGGTCAGTAGTTAAGATTCAGGGTTATTAAGGGGTAGGGGAGAGTTGGGCAGGTGCCAGCTCCATCAGGCTGCCATTGTTGATTGCCTAACCTCAGTAACGAGCCCAGCACTTGTCTGTGCATGTAGCACATTTGGCAAGGGTGGCTTCCTGAGTCTCAGTGCTCCTCTGAGTAAAGGACGGGTCCGTGATTACATCACAGAAGCATAATGTACTACTTTGTACGTAGATTTTTTAAAGTGATCAGTAAAAGCAGTGTTTAGACAAGCAAGTGGTGATTTATAACAACATCTGAGAAGGTCGAAGTGAAACAAATAACCGTTTCAATACTTTACAGAACACTTTATTTCTGTAAATATAACCCAGATGGTAGTATCACCCAAAACCAAAACTGTATTTATCATGTGCAACTAGTTTTTTTTATAAGCAAATAAATATTATGACCCCATATTTTCACCTCAGCTCAAAAGCAATTTAAACCATGCTTGTATAATGATTCGTGTAAGGCTCAGCTGCTTCATACTGGAAAATAATGTTCATGTTAATCTATAATCCAAGTGTGTGGTGATTTCAAGGCTATACGGCACACACCATTAAGAATATTTTATTATTTATTGTGACCGTGCCCAAGGTTACTTTTACTTGAAAGCTGACATAACAGGCTACAGTAAGATCACACATTTAATATGTAGAAATGAAAACAAATACATTAGAGAGAGCAGAGTAAATAATAACAGTAAAACTGCCAATAACTTTTTAAGATTGACTCTGACCTCATTGGTTTTACATCAGTGAACATTTTGGTAGTGCAAGATTTGTATAAATTATTAAAGTCTCACACTGATTAATGTGTGATAGGTGAGGAAAACCATTCCTTGCATTGTATAAATAAGTATTTCTATTATCACTTCCTATCCTGGTCTCTTTCTGCTGTTTTTAGCACAGCTACTGCCGATTTCGGTAAGCAGATGCACATTTGTTGACGTAAATGTGTGTTAGAGCATTCTGGTTTGAAGCGACTGTGGAATGATTAAGAAATGCAGTTTGCACAATGCCTGACCAGCACCGATCCCTTAAGCTGTTTTTACTTTCCCCCTAATTAGTCATTAAACACCGGTGCAAATCTTAGGACTCAGGACCTAATTTACTTGCGAAATCCAGCAACGTCAACTGTCAGTTTTTAGAGTTTGCCTTATTGAATGTTAAATCTACAGGGTTTTTTATGTTTAGAGGGTGAAAGGTGGAAAAACAGATTCACGAATCACCTCACTTTGTCTGCAAGTTTTTATTCCAATCAAACAGGAACTGATTCATTGCATTCTATTTGTTCAATCAGTTCCCCTTGCTCTTAAAAGTTATCACTCCTAGCTATTAATTTAGGTAAAACTTGAATACTAATACACATATTCAGTACTAATATTATGTATGACTGCCTTGCACCGCCAAGGCTCTGGCCCATTCAGGCACGAACTCCACAAGACCTCTGATGGTGTCCTGTGGTATCTATCAGCAAGACATTAGCAGCAGATCCTTTATGTCCTGTAAGTTGTGAGGAGCCTGCATGTGTCCAACACATCCCACAAATCCTTTAGATGTGGGGAATTTTGAAGCTAGGGCAACACCATGAACTCTGGTTCTTATTCACTTCCCTTGTCAGTGGTTTTACTGACTGATAGTTACTTAAATATGGGTTAAAATATGATTGCATGAACATGTGAACACTGTCAATAAGGTTTACCGGGAATTCTTTTAAACATCGTTAATCACATTTTCACTGCTTGACCCTCAGACGAACAGTTTGGAACTAAATAATGTATCTGAATAACGGCTGTCACCTAATCACAATTTCCGACTGCACCATAGGGTATTACAGGGTGCAGATCTGATACAGGTGGACAATTAACTGACTCAATTGACTGTTTTCTTACCAACTGCTATATCCCCAAGATTGACAAGCCCAGTTTCAAAATAATCAACGTTATTCAACCAGCGAGTGGTCACAGCGTTTTGGCTCCTTGCTTCATTATTGTTAAGCGTTCTGATTTCACAGCATGCATGATCCTCACTCACCCACCCACCGTATCTGGACGAGATCACACTCTCTCTGTGTACGTGACATGATGATAAAGAAAAAAAAAACTGTTTATATATGCATTTGCATGTTTTGTGTTTGGCTTATTATGCTTAATACTTTACCAAGAACACAAAGAATTTAGGCCACTTAGACAAAAGATTACTGTTTATTTGGGATTCTTGTAAATCAGAATGACAGGTGTTGAGCATTAACTAGAGCTTGTTTTGTTGTACTACATTTAATCCGGGAAATTTTATTAATCTTATATTTGGGGCGAAGCTCATCATGGCTATTAATCAATTAATAAATGCTTGTTTAGCTTCTCCTTTTCTCTTCAATCTTTTTAATCTTTTGTAATGACTGGATAAACAGAGCTGACGTGCCCAAAACATGTGTCAACAACTGTCAGTGTCGCCTGACTGAAGCAAGCTTAAGGTTACTGCTAAACAAATTAATTCAAGAATACAGAAATAAAAGCAACCGCCAATAAGAAAGTTCCACTGACATCAGCCAAGGTAGAGTTTTAAGATCTCTGTCCAAGTATTACATCACAGGGACTATACTGCATTAAAATGACTTATAGTCCGGGCAAGACAGTGAATGTCAGAACGGTGTTTATTATTTATGGCATGTCTTTAAATATAGCACAAGTGAGTGCTACAGTAAATCAGGCATTACTTGGGAAGATTTTACAAACCTATTGGAATAACCTGAACCACTGCACCGATTACTCAAAAATGCGTTTCTTTCTGACTAAACTAATACCAAACACACACCAGTACTTCCATCGTCTTTCTTACACACATTACATCATCATTCACAGTTCAACCAAAAACTAATGCACCTTCTTAATAGAGATTAAATGAATGCAATAACATATGATAATAATGAATATAATTGTAATAGATAAAATACAAAACAGAAAAAGAGAAACAAGAGAAATAACATATGGAATGTAATAAATAGATAAATAAATGGGAGTCTCTGGGCATTATTCAGTCCTGGCTTCGTTTGTAATGTGAAGTGTTGCTTGTTTTTATTTTTACTAGAACATATAAATTCTTAAGGCTTGGCGTGTAACAACAATAGAAATGGCACACAGGAGGTTTTCTTTGAGACGTTATGTTTACTCAGCCCCAGCTATGAAGCAAAGCATAGAAATGAATGTTCAATGACTCATCTGTATAAAGTGGATCTGATAGTTAAGGACATGCCTAGTGTAAATAAAGATTCGACTACCATAATGACCTTATGCAGGTTCTCTTTATAAATTCCCACTTAACTTTTGAGGAACGTGAATTATGCTTATACGTTATATTATAACACACGAGTTATAATGCTTACAAACCCAACAAAGCAGAACCCATACCCTGCCCGTGACTAACCTCTAAATCTGCCTCCTCATCCACATTCTGGATGTGCTGATAGGCAGAAGTGTATACCTCCAGCGCTTTGGCATGAAAGGTCATCTCCACCATCACAAACTCCCCAAAGATTCTCTGAAAAACACCAAAAAAGCAGCAGGATTAATACTCACCCACACAAAAGGATATAAATAGATATTCAAGCTCTTCATTTACCCTAAATAATCGCTTCCAAAGTCTGAGACGGCAAAATGTATATATATTTTTCCCCCACAGACAGTCAATTGTGCAAATCTTTACTTATTTTTTTTAATAAAGAAACATAATAGAAAGTGGTTCAAAACTCTGCCTGTATCATTTAATATAATTTCACAATGTAATCACTGTTCATATTGGGTATCAATAATACAATTATAATTCAGCATGTCTTCCAATAACAGAATGTTCAAAAACCATTAGGTTAGCTGTAGACGTGTTCCTGGGTCCAAGAAACAACTTCAATGGCCTAGGCCATTATGATAAAACAGGGTTTATTAATATTAATGAATGTGCAATTTGGAATCATCCCCATGGCCTCCTGCCACCCTGGCAGACTTCCTGTGCTTGTTACATTTAGAGTCTCAGCTTCCTTGGAATATGCTCATCAATTTATCAAACGTGCATTCACAGTAAAACTCATCCCATACACATACACATACACATACACACACACACACACACACACACACACACACATACACACACACACACACACACACACACACACACACACACACA
>JAYJMA010165534.1:0-27571 GCA_036873895.1 Parotocinclus cabessadecuia
GTACTAACAGCAGCAGTACAGTGTAGGTAAAGTGCAGTTACTGAGTGCAGGTTTGCCTAAATCAGTTAACAATGTAAAGGGGGAAGAGGTAGTCCTGATGTATTCACAAGCCTGATGGCCTGTAAATAGAAGCTGTTGGTCAGTCTTGTAGCCCTGGACTTTACACTCCTGTAGCGTCTGCCAGAAGGTAGGAGTGTGAAAAGTCTGTGCTGGGGGTGTGTACTGTCGCTAATGATGTTGTGAGTTCTCCTGATTACACACTATATGATGTTGTATGTTATACTAGGAGTATGGAACACACAAGTGAGAAGAAAATGCAGACTATGGTGATAACACTTCTGTCTTTTGCAGCAGATGATTCATTGGGCAGATGCATATCCTTTTCTGAGCAGAAAAAAGTTCTGACCAGAACTTTTTCAAACTTCCTCCTTTTTATCTTTTTTTTTAGCTTTGGGTACTTAACATTGCTGAAGTAGATAGCAGAGATTTCAGTGTGAGCCTGACCTGGAATATGAACCCAAGGACCTGGACACTGGCATTTCCACAATCTGGATCTTACCACAGAGCCACCAGGGCTGACGCTGAAGCACATGTAAAAATCATTTAACACTGCCTCACAACGGAAACAACAGGTTTCAGTAGTTGAGTAGCTGCATACGAAGCCACATAAGCAATGTGCTATGCTATGTAACGCTTGGAATTTTGAACGCTTTACCATCATAATAATACTTTTAATGTGAAAGATCTAGACTGGTCTGCACACTATTACCCTGGTGCAATTTAAGCACTTTAGGATATTGCCCTAAAATGTAATTAATGTTCCTGTGGCAAAATGGAAGTCAATTATTATTATTATTATTATTATTATTATTATTATTATTATTGTTATTAATAAAAGAATACAATTTATCATGAATGGCACCCATGGCCCATTTGAACTGAACATTTATTATTCAGAATGTGATGTTCTGCTGTCCACATGCTTTTAGCCATATGACATCAATGGTGTATTACATGTACACACATTTACTAAATATACTTCTGCTACTTATATAACATCTGTTGCAATTGAGCATTGTCTCAAAGCAGCTTTATATCTAGACCTACCCAAATAGAGCAAACCTACGACAACAGTGGCAAGAGAAAACACCCTAAATCTGATGACAGGAAAAACTGGGACCCATCCTCTGGAAAGAATAGATTTTATAAGTAATACCTAAACAATCTATATAATACATTGGCATTAATAGTATAAATACACAGAAACTAAAATGAGTAATTCAAATAGAAAATCCAATTTTAGGAAAATATAATAAAGAGCAAAATATAGATAATAGAGAATATTGTAAAAAATGAAGAGTATAAAACTATATAGTATAATAGAATAAAAAGTCCTGCCGTGACCACTCAGTAATTGTATTATTTATTTTTCACACACACACACACACACACACACACACACACACACACACACACACACACACACACACACACACACACACACACACTTGATGGATGTAGCTTTTAGACGACAAACACACATTACAGTGTTTAAGGCATTGTAATGTGTACACACCACTATCAGGAACACTGTAAGGAAAGATGGAAGGAAAGATCACGTCTTTATCCAAAAACTAGGCACAACATAGAGATATTTCCAGCAATCCTTCCATACAGACATCACTTAAATCTGTACGTTCATGGAGCTTGGTCTAAGCCAAACAGAAACGTATGGTTTCTTATCTTATATGATAGTGTTTTATGGATGTTGAACCAGTGACTCATACAGAGTCCCTTTTAGCATTTTAAGACATCTCATGTAGTAGCACTCTACTGTAATACCCGCTGAAACTGCACCTTTTAAATCTGTCCCACTGAGAGGTTCATGTCAATATCCTACATTTAAAGTTAGAAATGATTGAGAGGTTATTCCACAACTGTATGTTTACACTAAGTCTACCATTGCACTACATATGACTGTCCTCTACTGATAAGTTAACTGAAATGCATGAATGTGTAATAATCATGTCCAGTTCATTAAAATAAATATGCTACTCTCAAAATTAGGATCCTTCCAAATGAAATCTTCCATAATGAAATATCCCCCAATTTGGGAGAGCAGTGTATATATCTTTGAAAATGTGGATGGTCAGACGTCGGGACATGAGTACTTAGTGTCCAGCTGCTATTTTACATTTCACAGTTGATCATTGGCGTTGATAACGCATGACATATTGACGGTTTAACCAGCAGCCATGATTAGTCCATGTTGAGTGTGGGACACCTTCTAACATCTGCTCAACAAGTTGCTAAGCTATTTTAGAAATAACATTTCTAAAGTGGTCTAAACTATCATCCAATCCACAATCACTAAGATGGCAACTCAGTGATTTTTGGCACCATTACTCCGACACCAATCAAGAATCCAGGTCCTTGGCAGCATTCTGAGGGTTTTGTTTTGCATATCTAACCATAAAGTCCATATAATTAGTGGCTCACCATCCTGAGCCAGCGTCAGAAGTCAGTGATTCTTGGAAGAACACATGGAAGCATGGTCTGTGCTACTGTAATTTAGTCACATGACTTGCTTTTGGCCACTGTTGTAACACTGAAAAGTATTTGGCCTTGTCGGAAATCACAGCATGTCTAAGTTGCAAAACAGGCATTTTACTTTATTCCTCGGTTGGTATAAAGGGACACAAAGTGTGTCAAAAATATCTCCCGCACCAATAGCCTGAACCCATAATGAATTGTAGCCTCAGTTGCCTGTTCTTAAGTGACAGAAGCGACGCTTTGTTAGGTTTTCTGCTGCTGTAGCCCATCTGCTTCAAAGTTTGACATGTTATGCATTCAGAGATATTCTTCTTTATACCTCGGTTGTGGTGAGTGATTATTTGAGTTACTGTTGCCTTTTTTATAAGTTCTGTCCATTCTCCGACCTCTGGCATCTACGAGGACTTTTACCACAAAACTGCTACTGGATATTTGAGCTTTTTTTCCATCAAAAAGACTTGTAGCACTAATATGAAAGAAGTCAATATAGTAATAAACGTCAATAAATTTGTCACTATGACGTTTTGGTTGGCACGTCTGCATTTGCAAGTCCTGCCTTGCTTTCCAGGAAGGCTGGGCATCACACATGCACATAATTGGCTGGGTCAAAGAGAGAGAAGGCCAGACATTTGGGATCATCCCCCAGCACTGCGACAATGACCTCAAACACAGCTCACATAATGTTTGCCTTTGCCCTACAAACATCCCACAACCCTGACCACAATAATTAGAGTAAAAAAAACACCAATGAAGAATGAATGTATGGTCAGTCATCCATATGCTTTATTCGAAATGTAATTACAGAACACCAATACTAGATTTAGTTTGGATATCTGGATATTCTTTATAGTTTTGCCACATGTATACAAAATCTGTTCACAGCATAACTGAACGACTACTTTATGTAGCTTTACTTAACCTCAGGATCTCTCTTACAGTCAGCGGTAAGTAAATTATAAGCACAAATAAATACAACAATGCTCATTTTATAGAAATGTATACTTAGTTAGGATTAAAGGGAAGGACAGACATTTCATTAAACTGATCTCCCAGGAGGTTAAAACGCAGTTCCTCAGATGAACATGTTGCATATCATGCTGCATGTATCTATCGTATGTTCAGTTACTCTGCAACAACTGAGAAACTGAGGTTTCATTTTCGTTACAACGGACATACACAAAAGTCTGGTCTATATACTAGAGCTTTCTATCCGGCAGCCTTTATGATGCTCTTAAAAATGTCCTTCTGTTCATAATGATTTGTATAATGCAACAATAAAGTGAGTGACTAAAATAAAATAAGCTCACTATTCTGTTCATTCACTTGAGAAGGCTGTAATGATCTGGTGAAGGGATCTTATGTATTGCACTTTTAAATTAAATACAGAGACAAGACATAAAAAAAATAGGGTTGGAAAATGATCCAGCAACAAAATATGTAATTTCTGTGGAAATTCAAATGATGAAATAAAACAGACAAGCTTAACCAGGGCACTGAGGTGATGGAGTGACCATTTGTTACACCCAGTCAGGGTGTACACAGGCATTTTTTTAACACTAGGTGGCGCAAAATCCGTTCTCAGTAAGGCTCCTAATAAAACTTTGTTACTTTCTTTGATTTGTTATTCTTCAGAAATAAAAGAGGAATGCTTGTATTCAGGTATTTAAGATGTGGTGAAGGTGCAACATACAGAGATTTGATTAGGATTTCAAACCTCTATTTCTAGTCATTTCTCTTCAATTGCGATAAAACATATACACGTGTTCATTGTTTAGACATTTCGTCTTTTACTGAATGCCTTTTGAATGTATAGTCAATTCTGATGTTGAGTGTTTTTGTTACAACCCTTTGCTTAAGCATTTTTTCAATCCAATGTCTTTATATCATATCTGCATTTTGTGTGTGATTACCACAGACAATTTAAAAACATTTCTGTATACTGAAGAAAACAACGCAACTCTAAGAACATGTTTTACTACAAGTCTTACTACATGTATAAATGTTTTGTATAAAATCTGGTTTTATTCAATGAACTTACCCACAGATGCACAAATAACAAACCAGTCCCATATTTGAAACGATCGATTATTCTGAATTGACGCATTTTGAATAAATATCAATTGATTTTTTTCAGCAACTCATGTTAGCTGCATCTTAATACAGTATGTCATCCATTTATTTTTCTCACAGTAACATTTAAATTAGTCTGTGATATTCACTTGGCTTGGGCAGATAATAAAATCCAGACATACTGTTGTCGTTTGAAGAAGTATCGTGATAAATGGTATTATTATCTTCCAAATTCCGAATTTTAGCATTAACCTTGATTTTTTTTCTTATGCTTATATAATTGCCATATGGCCTAATTACCATATAATATCTAATGATTGCTCTATCAACCTATCAATGATTGAAGCTCAGTCATCATAGCATTTAAGTCACATTAATTTACCCTCATTCATTTTCCATTCTTAAAGTACAGATCGAAGTCCCTCAGCACTGACGCCATGCAACGTTTCTTAGCTCAACAGCTTCTCCATGTGCGTTTGGTTAAAATCTAATTACTACAGTTAGCAACCGTCTTTTGAACACGCTTTTGCTGTTCTACAGCAAAACTGCTCTCATATACCAAAGTTCGTTTCATTTGCATATATCCCGGCATTCTTTGCCAGAGTGAAAAATATATATTGTAATCTTTTTAAGGGGTGTTTATATAAGTTTCGTTTTATGTTTGTATATATGTGGTAAATAAGTTGTTTTGTTTGTAAAACCGAATGTTTTTTGCCTGTTGACTATCTTTTTAAACGGACAAACTACAAGCTAAATAATCAAATAAATTATTTCAGTTATAGATGTTTGATCATACCAATTATGAGCCCAAGCCTAACACGCCTATTAAGGATGCAGTAAATTTAGATTACAATGAAAAACACTGCTGTACTCTTATAGGAGCATTTAGGATTACAATGCCTCATCGTTACACAAAACACTCAAAATGTTTACCATTGATACCAAAAAGGAAATGTTCTTCCAATGTGCAAACGTGCTGGAAAAAAATGAATGATATCATTTGAATCACATAAGAGAGCAGTTGTTGCTGTTTGCGCCCTATGTTATACATCTCAGACTGTTCAAGACAAAGCACAACAAAACAGTACCAAGCTTCCTCTGCATTTTACATACCCTGCTTTTTATTCTCTGCACACTGCAACATAGGGCCACAGGGTTATGATCAGCATGTGAGCCCCGCTTCATGTTTAACTGTCTATCCTCCAACAGGGGGCAGCATCGAATTAAAACAAACTTCACCTGATCGTAGCAGGCATTGCCCTCAATATCAGCACCGCAAACAAAACTCAGTGCTGTACAGCAGTTGGATGGACTGATAAACAATGTTTACTATCTGACATATAAACCTGCTAAAGGTCCATGATGCTGCTGACTGGGAAGTAGATCATTCCACTTTCCCAATCAGGAGCTTTAAGAGAGCTCTGTGGCAGAACTGGGTCTCTTTTGGTGGGTTAAATCCAGATAGAGGTCAGATCGGAGGAAGCGAGGATATGGGTCTTTCTCCATTAGTCCATAGATCCTGCTCTGTGCCAGATCAAAGCAGTCAGCTCGAATGTTCTCCATGTTCTCCTTGGTCTGCTCCCTGGTGTACGAGTCCAGATTAACCTGGGAAAGGAAAACAACTTTAAACCTACTGTGCGATGATTTTGTACAAATTAAAGTTGCACTCGGTCCTTTCATGATTACCATTGTATTTAACCATTTAAGATGCTTCAGTCAGAAACTCTTGACTTGTAGTCATGTGATTGATGTTATAAATGTATTAATGTTAGGACTGTCAGGTAAGAATTTTCCTCACTTCTTTTCCCAGCACTCATCACCTCCAGCTTTTAAGCCTCTCCTGCTTTCCTGATTTAGCACGGGAGAGTGCAGGAGATTACTGAACTGCGTAACACTTGCCCAGGGGAAGAAATAAAAATCTAAATTCAGAATAGAGTTTCTGCTGAATTTGAATTTATGTGCTTTATCGGATTTCCACTGTAAATAAAAATTGTCAATCCTGCTGTTGTAAAACTGGCACTTCCTGTTTACTAAAACTTTAACAGGTTTAATTAGTGGTTGTCATTGTTTGATATGACTTTATTAGATTATCAATTATAGTATATATTATAGTTGTACTTCATTTTTTTTATTCTGATGTTTCCAGATCAGGGTTGCAGGTTCTATCCTTTATTTATCCCAGACAGCACATGGCACAGGCATACATCTTTAATATTTATGTTATTTAGTAGTAGATGCCCTTTCAATCCAAAGTGATGCAATCTTAAAATCCAAACAATTGTGGTTTAATGATCAATAACCCAGCAGTGGCAGCTTGACAGAGCTGGGATTTGTACCCCGGTACTTTTTGGGCCATTGTCCAGTACCTTAACCACTAAGCCATCACAGTCTTGAATGGAACTGTTATTGTGTAATATTATTTGAAAATATTATTTGACAATTACATAATTGGCTTTTTTTTAAAACCCTAACCTCTTTAGACGACTGGATGGAGATGTACTCTTCATATATCTTTCTTGCTCTGGAAGCCATCTTGGATAGAGATTTAATCCTCTTGTAGTCCTCACAAGCCAGCCAGAAATCTAAATTCTCCTCGCTGAACTCAGTCTGCAGGAAGGTGCGGAACACGGACAGTCCATCTGAGGAGCAGACAAACCATTACTAAACTCGCAAGCGTTATAAAATGTGAGGTCAAATCTAAATCAAAGTCTGAACTGAGCATCTCAAGCCAGTGTGCTTTCAGACTTTCTATAACACATCTGGGCCAGTCAATGAGAGCAGAGCAAACTAGTGCCATGTATAGTTTATAGAATGGAGATAATAGTGAATATGTTAACCTATAACTACATCCTTCATGAAGCATAGGCATAGAATCATGATTCATATTCGCTGCTCATAAAAATGACGAATATTACAAAAGAACATTTTGTAATGTCCCCAAAGTTTTGTGAGCAGTGTATTTTTCATCAGGCTAACACAGAAACACTCATTTCGACAGGCCTACTTAGTGGCACTGACCTCACAGCTTCAGTTCAATCCTGGAGGAGGAATCAGTAGCCATCGGTAATTGCTAATGCTGGCTTGGACCCCATTTGCCTTCAGAAAGGCCTTCATTCTTTGTGGCAGAGATCCAGCAAGGTGTGGGAAACATTCCCCAGAGAATTTGGTCCATATTGACACAACAGCATCACTGGATTGAGATCTGGTGATTGTGGAGTCCATTTGAGTACAGTGAACTAAGTCTTTTTCAATAAACCACTTTGAGATAATTTGAGCTTCATGACATGGTCCATTATCCTGCTTGAAGTAGCCATTAGAATATGGTATACTGCTGTCGTATAGGAATGGACATGGTCAGCAACAATACCCAGGAAGGTTGTGGTGTTCAGTTGGCGCAAAGTGTGTCAAGAAAAAATCTTGACCCATTGAAATAAGGCAGAATGGATACATGCTTTCATGTTGTTTATGCCAAATTCTGATTCCCACTATCCAAATATCGCAGCAGAAATCGAGACTCATCAGACCAGGCAACATTTGTACAGCAAGTTTATCCAGTTTTGATAGGTATATGCAAATTTAACCTCACTTGCCAGTTTTTAGCCGACAGGAGTGCCACTCGACGTGGTCTTCTGCTACAGCCCAGTAAGCTACAAACTCAACAAGGTATTTTTCGCCCAGAGAATTGTCACTCAATATATATTTTCTCTATATCAGATATATCTAAATAAACCCTAGTGATAGCTGTGTGTGATTATCCCAATAGATCAGCAGTTCATGAAATACTTAGTCTAGCACCAGCAACCATAAATAAAACAACAGCAATAAAACAATAAAACTTACATTTGTGAGAAAGCAGCAAGTCAAAAGATTCACCCCATTTCAGAGCTTCCTCTGGAGAGGGCCTAGAAATATAAACAAAGAGAGGTCATCAACCTCATCGCTTACCCTTATATTGTATTCCTCTGACATGTACGATATACAACCGGATCCAAACATCCTGCTCCGTTTAATGCCTTGTATTACTGCAGATCCGAAATCCTCAGTACTCGAAGGTTATAGGTAGAGGATCAGGTAAAATGAGGGGGAGCATTTTAACTCACTTTTCTGATTTGAGGACTTTCTCAAGCCTGCTGGATAAATTGGCTCCAGGTCTTTCGCTCTTTTTCCGGAGGAAGGTCAGTCGACTTTTCATGTCTTTCGCCCTGTGGGAAGAGCATAAGGAAATGAGTGCTACTCTCACCTAAAAATGACTCACCAAGTAGCTGAGTATTCAAGTGTGTAGCTGTTACAAGGACGGCATGTAGCGCGTCAAAACAAGGACAGATAGAAACAAGACTGATAGCAGATTATCAGGGTGAATATTGTGAGAGCAGCTGTGCGTCACTGTGGGAAAGCAGACCCACTATTTACTGCACTGAATAGCTATCAGTAATCATTTGGGAGAAGATAAAATGTGCTTAAATGACTATTCAGTCTCATATAATGCACATGTACAGCAAGAACACTAAAATACGTTTGAGAAAAAAAACTTTTTTTATATTTTATTATTATGTATATTTCTTTACATACAGGTTTTTCGGTTTCTTCTTTTTCATGGCACTCATCCCAGTCTGGCACTTGCAGTTTGGCTCACCACAGACCTGAAAGTAAAAAGGAAGGCATTGACATTGTGGATCAAACGTCATACACAAATTGGTTATATTAAGAATCCAGCTCAAACGGAAGATAATATTCAACCAGTCTAAACAGAGTTCGGGTAAAGAATTATCAAAATCTTAAATGTACAAAACTCCATTTTTACCAGTACACAGGTCCCGCTGAGATGTGTACATGCTTAATTTGCACAATATTTAACTACAGTACTGCGGAAAACTCTTGCCACCATTAGATTTTTTGTTTTAGCAAAGGTATAATGACCATATATAACATATTATCCCAAAAAAGTTGATTCGTCACACTGTAAGATTTAGAATATTTTAGCTTTTTATCCCTTTAGCTGCTACTGGAAGTTGTTTATTTCACATTCTTCACTTTCTTAAAACTGCCTACAAAGTTACTGTATATTTTGGTTGTATTATAATAAAGAGACTGACAAATAATTACATCAATACAACATGAATAATTACATAATAATGTAATTCACAGTTGTAAAACTAATTACACCATTTCTCAAACAATGGCATTTTTAATCTAATCTAAGTACAATGAAAATGTAACAATACCAGTAATACACGATGTGCAGACAGATATTCACAAGGTTCGGTCAAACCAGTAAAACCAAGAGCGAATAACAATCTCACTACAAGACAACGTTAAGTTCTGGGATATATTAAACTATAAGTGAACAGTCTTTTCTTTTAGGTGACGTGTTGGATATTGGTAGAATTGTTTAACAGTAAAAAAAAAAACTAAGCGACTGCAATAAGGGATCAATTGTTATGGCCTGACGGAGCATCTCTTGTCAAGTCTTGTGTGATGCTTCCGGTTAGCAGTGATGAGTAGCTACTTAAAGGACTTTTGTTATGCAATCATGTCAACGTGGAAAAGGAATGGCTCTAAGGTTCTCTTGTGGAATCCGTGCCAAAAAGAACTGAGGCTCCTTAGAGAACAAGCTGAGTCTTCCCGTAAAGTACTCAGAGTATACATTATGTCTGTAGAACCATACAATCTGCCTTTAATGCTGATGGATACAAATACTTATTAGGATGGGAACATTCTGTTTAAAGATATAAGCCAAAACCACAGAGTAAAATAGTCTATATCAAATTAGTAAATTATAGGGCTAATTTTATTTGTAGTACACAGACAGTGGTCCAGTGTGATGTCAACATAGTCAGAACAGAGTCAGCAAAGCATCTTGCTGTATCACACATTCATTAGATGTGGTTTGCAAGGCAAGTTTGACAGCTAACAAAAAATAGCTATGTGCCATATGCATCGCCAACTGTGTTTTAATTGTTATTTTAACGATGTGCGAGCTGAGGTTCTTGACTACGCCACTCATTTTCCAAAAAATGCACTCCATAAGAGCTCACGTATTCACTCCGTCACGTAGCGAGGTACGATAGACTACTGCGCATGCGCACTGAGAGCACGTAGGTGCTAGGGTTCTACCTAAAATGCATGACTGGAGATTAAAATTAGTAATCAAACTGCACCAGGAGACAAAATACAGACACCGCCAACATCACAGTCTGTGTCGTTAGATTTAAATGCACTTGTGATGAACGTTGTTTGGCTTTGAAAAAGAGGGCAGTGGCGCAAAAGACGGCAAACTGCAAACTGTCGGAAATTGGTTGGCATTCAAAACAATTAATTCAACAACTAGCTTATTTCACTATTTGAGAACTAACCACTGTGCAGAATATGAAGATTGTGACACGTTTCAATGTTTTAGGGACATATGAAGTTAAGATATGGGTTCAGACAACTTCTAAATATTTTATATCCAGAGATCTACCAATTTATTACCAATCTCTTACCAATCCTCTATTTAATCCCATTTATTTTTTGGTCAATATCACATACCCCTCGAGCTGTGTGTGGTATTGGTAGCTCAATGGCACAGATGGAGGAAATGTGATTCTAAAATGATCAACAAAAACACTTGCTATACACTAGTTTACCGCCTAAGATGTTGTTTGAGGTGGGTGAGTTCATTTTGAGTGTAAGAGCCTCTCATTAATTAGCTACAGAACTGTGCAATAGTATTAGGCCACCATTAGATGACTTATATCATTGCTTTAGATATAAGGTATAAGAACCATATGTAATAATTTAATACATAATTTATTAGAACACAGCCAGAAAACAAAGGAAAGTTGTTTAAAAAACTGAAAAAATCCCTTGAGCAATAGCAGCTTCACCTGGTCAAGTTGAACTTTGAACAGTCTAAAAAAGGTTGATCAGGAAAGGTCTTTTTATAAGGAGAACGGGCTAAAAAGGCTAAGAAATGCTAAAGCTCACAACAATTGGAATGAAGATCAGTGGCAATATTATGGAGTGATGAATCCAAACGTAAAAACTTTGGGTCCAATCGTCAATAACGTTATATAAGGTTACCATACCATTGCTAAACAGATCTAATGGTGGCCTATTACTTTTGCCAGTACTGCACGTTACTCGTTATCTCTAGTGCAAAACTACTGAAGCAACTGTTGGGCACCAAACAGGGTGTACTCATAGTGATGGAGGAGAAACGTACCCTCTTGCCTGTAAAAAGCAGACAGATGTGATGGACAGATCCTCTGTTCTTTGTGAGCTCTTTCCTGAGGGTTTGGGGTGAGGGAACAGTCCAGCGCTGTTGCGCTTCTCTGCTGGTGTCCATGCAGTGTATGGCCTGGTCAGAGATGAAGCGTGGGGAGCGAGGTTCCTGCAGCAGGCTGCCCTCGCTGTGGGTGCGCCGGTGCAATGAGCGCTGAACACACAACCTCGCGCTCTGCTGTCCCCTACTGGGTGACATCTCTACCAAGCTTCTCCGCTTCAGGTAGGCTTCATCCCTATCATCTTCATCGTCTTCCTCCTCGATGTCCTCGTCATCGTCATCAGTGGACGGCGAGGTCAGAGGATCCACGTTGTAGGAGCGATCCAAGCAGAGTTTAGGAATGACAAGAGGAGAGGAAGAGGAGGAAGAAGATGTGGGCCTAGCACTCTCGCCCTCACCCTGCTCCCTCTTCTCGAACTCTGGCACCCGCTCGGCTCGCTTTGGCTCCTTCCCCCTCTCCTTCCAGATGGCAGCAGGCTCCATGTGTGCAGATTTGGAGGTGTCTCTCAGTGTGGGAGGAGGTTGGACACACTCAGCAGGGTATGAGACGCACTCAGTGGGGATGCTGCTTCTAGTTCTGCTCAGGCCAGAGAGCTGGGGCACAGAGGGCTGGGAAGGAGAGCACGGCTCTGAAACACTGTGTGCGCCAAAGCCCAGCAGCCCCAGGTCAGTAGGATCTCCAGTCTTTGGTTCCAGCATCTGCAAAGAAAGCATTCCCCAATAGGTATAAGCAGTGGTGGTGCAGCAAGTTTCAATGATCACTTGTCCAAAGTCTCTGGAGATTGTGAAATGATTCCATGCGACCCACTGTTTAACTGTTCATGAGAACCGACTAGTGCAGGAGACTGAAAGAAATAAACATTCTAATATATTATATAACAATATTTACTTTCTAACTTTTATTACCATAAAAAAACATGATATGTCTATTTAACTGTCATACCTACCACCCACGTGGATCATTCCAGATTCTGAAGGTCTCACACATACCAGTCCTGTACCACATTTATTTTTATAGGCATATTGATTCCTCTTACCTGTCCTGCATTTCTGCTGTTTAAAGCCTTGTGTGAAGAGGTTGAAGCCACTATCACAGTTTGTGCAGTACATGGTTTTGTCCCTAAACTCTGCCTCTTATCTATGTGTTCATCTCTATTATTTTGAACAGACTGAAATTAAAGCAACAGTGCAATCTTCTCTAAGTACTGAATCTCTTATGTGGACACAAGCCCGTAAAACCTTGCCATTATGCTGTATCTGTCTTTTGTCAACTGTCCTTTGTTATGAATCTGTTTATTTGAATTATTTAACTTTACTATCGGCATCAGAAGCCGCAACACACAAGGTTATATCTATACAGCAGGTGATCTCAAGGCTAGTCATTTCATTTTTAAATATCCCCTAGTTTATGTGAGAAGTATATATACATTCAAGTCAATGCCAATTTAGAGTAATGAGTTATCCAAGCACACGCCTTTGGACTGTAGGAGGAAACCGGAGTACCCAGAGTAAACCCACGCAGACTTCACACAGAAAGGACCCAGGCTGCTCCACCCTGGGCTTGAATACCAGACCCTCTTGCTGTGCCCTCTTGCATGCTATCTATTATTCATAAATTCTGTATATTAGCAACATTCGAATTAGAAGTGATCTATCCTCCACCAAAACATGATGTCCTAGATTTCTGGAATAAACATTTGGGTATCTCTTTAGTATTCAGGGTGCCCTGAAGAACCAATAATCCCCACCCTATTTACCAGGTGCCTTGCCTTTAAAACCAAACATTTAATTTAGTTTTATCTATCAACACAACATCAACTATAAGTAACTTGGGAAAGTTCCAGAACTCCAGGGTGTGACCCAGTACTCTAACTAAAGACTCATTTATTCATTGTTCCTGTCCTTCTGCCCATGGCCCAAAAATCAAAGGCAAGCATAATAAAAGACTAACCAATTTTCTAAAAGCTCCTCACTCAAGTAGACAGAAGCCTTTCAAGGTAAGAAAACATCAGTGTTTCATACAGTGAAGAGTCTTTCATTTTTGCTTCCTTTCCTCTACTTTGTTCCCTGAAGCTAAAAATGATTAAATGACGAAAAGAATTAAGCAGTGAGTGCTGGTGATTTCTTAATATAAGGGAGGGACATTGGTCACATATGATCACTTTTTACTGGCCAGCCCTAACAGAATGTGGTATTTTTTACGGATAATGTAATTTTATTCTTTATAAATTGTAAATGTTGTAAATAAACTTAATGTCTAATGTTAAGTCTTAATGATTTGCTAAAATTAGCCAAATCATTCGCTTAAAGCCAGTTACATGGTTCTGCCCCTTTGAGAGGTTAATCAACAGTACTACCAAAGTCCATTTCTGAAAAGAACAATGTCCATTAAAACTGAAGTGTTGTCTTCTGTTTAAAACGTACCCGCCCAAACACTGTTCCATGCCATTTGAGTTTTGTGTCTGAGCGTGGATCAAAATGACGCATTAAAGGAGGTTTGTCCGATAAGCATTAATCTTTTTATACTGTACTTTACTCTAGTGAATACATCATCGTACCACAGACACCCAGAGATGCATGGGTCTTCAGTGACTTTCTATTAGCTCTGTGCTGGGGGCTTCGAAAGAGATTTTCAATACAGCAAGCATTGTTTACTGAATACATAAAGAAGTTAATTGAAAGAACAATGTAATACTGAAATATATTAAAAATATCAAAATATTTGATTATCTGATTTGCTAAAATGTTGAATTTCCCCAAGATTAGTAAATAAAATGACTATTTGGTAAACATATTATTGCTTTCATTTTATGTAAAATGAAGCCCAAAAGCAACTGAATGTAGTTTTAACTTACATTTAATCTTACAATGCAATAGGAAAAAATAAATGATGTAATAATATTATAAACTAACCACAGACTGGAATGATTTTAGAAACGCAAAAGTTAAATAAAGCACAAAGATCTTGCAAACTAAAGAAAATAAATAATAATGTGCATTTAATTACTGAGATGTCACTATTTTATTTACACGAGTCACAAGTTTGACAGCTTAAACCTGCAAAAACTCTAACCTAACCAATTTATTGTGCTGTTACAAAAGATATTTGATTCTACTTCTGATATGCTTCATTTGAGGAAATTACCACATGGTGAAGGCACAGCATTGAGGAGATAGTACCCAACTTTCATCGTGAATCATTTGTAAAAAGCTTTTAGAGCAACATATTTCCTTACATAACGTATATCAACATTTTGGTATCAAATAAACATTGTCAGCTTTTTAAAGAAAGGTTCATGAACACAGTCATGTCAATGTAAATTGCAATTGCGATGCAATGACATAAACGCTCCAACAGTACACAATGTAACAATCCAGCTGCATGAGACAGACCTGTTTTAATAACCCCATGCCAATCACTTTTCTCATATAATATTAGACAGAACGACACGCATTACAAATACACATTACGTTTGCTGACGAAGTCCATCGTTAGAATGACCTCACCTTCATAAGAGATCCAGTGTAACTCCTGAAAACAAGTGTTCTCTTTTATCAAGCAGCATGCAGTCGAACAGCTCTTTGTAACATCTTCCCCTTCCACCCATCCACCCTCCCTGCTGCTCTCTCTTGCTTTCTATCTCGCATGCGTGTATCTGTTTGTGCTGGTCTGATTAACAATATCTCTGCTGCATCAATTGTTGCTAATGCCAGCCTAAGGGGTGCTCGGGGACGAGATGAGAAGAGGTAAATTGCCAATGTAGAATAAAACAATTTGATTTTCTCGCTCCTCGTCCTTGAAAGGAATCAACTAAGACTGTATGAGGCATTAAGATTAAAGACATCCTACACTGAAGAGCACTACCCTTGACGACGGCTGACGCTGTGCTGTACAGGTACACTGTGAGTGACTAAAAGCATAAGAAAAGAGGTTTTGTACCTGATCAGGGCCCATTCTGTCTCTTAAAGTGAGCTGCTTGTTGATATTGTCTCTCAGACATTGGTACACTCTTCTCTTCTGCTCAGCCGTAAAGGCCTCCAAGCTGAACAGACACTCTGTCCTCTAGAGACAGGGACAGAGATAGTAAGGTAAACACAGAGTCCTGTCATTCAAACGGGTCCCTTTTATTCGGCCGAGGAGCGACTGATATGTCCTTTTATCTCAGCGTTTATTATGTGTGTTCTTCCAGTACTCAGTCTCTGAAAGGCAAGCTTTGTTGCATAGTGAAACAGCGGTGATGGAGTAAAGGCAAGAGACAGAGAATGAGAAAGGAGAGAAAGAGAAAAGATGAAAGTAAGCAAAGAAGAGAGGAAGAGTAAAGGCACACTGCTACTCATGCATCAGTGTGTGTGAGAGAACCAAAGAGAGAGAGAAGGAGGGAGTGTATGTGTGTGAGGTGTTGTCAGGGAGATGGGCAGATGGCTGTGTGTTTAGCGCATCGCCTCTGCATGTATTTGCTGGAGTGAGCCGTCTGTCTTGCTGACACGTCTTCTCTGAGAGCACAGGTCTTAGAACACGCTCACGCATGACATGCGACAAGGTATCAATAAGAGACCCTAACCCTAATCTGGAGACTTCACTGACATGCTGGAAATGCTCAAAATGATAACTGTAACGCTAGAGAAAATATTAGAGATAACTGTAATAAACTAAGCACAGGTCTTTATTAGTCTAGATTATTACATAGTTGACATTCTGAGAACCATCAGGAAAGGTAAGATTTGGCAGGTCACTGTAAATGAACCAGCACTCTGGCCTGTGATATAAATAAGGGCAGTGTTCAATAGTCAACATACAGTAGTGTGCAAAAGTCTCTAAGGGTCACCATTAGAGTTGTTGTATTAGCAATGGTATAACTACCATATATAACATGCTGACAATTGGACTTTTTAAGGATTTCAGGACCAGCACATATCAGGTATTACTGGCGTGTGGTGGATCATTATTAGCACTGCAGTGACACTGGTGTGATGGTGGTGTGGTAGTGGGTATTGTGCTGATTGGATCAGACACAGTAGTGCTGCTGGATTTTTAAACATTGTTTAGCCACCAGCATCCTGCAGGAGGCAACCTGTAAGCATTTATGAAAGATTAGGGAATGACTGTTGAGCTACTGTCTCTGACTTTATGATCAACCACTCATATAGCACCTGATCTGTGCTGGTCCTGTCGGGGTTCTGACCATTAGAGAAACTATATAGTAAAACAGATGGACTACGTTCTGTAACTGTATACTGGGTGCTATGAAATACATCAAATAAAAAATAAAGAATAAGCAGAATAGAAACTGGAAAACACAGCATGACTTTCGATCGCACTGTATGTTTGCTCACTGTTCCCTCATCTGCCATTTTATTAGGTACAAATTGCCCCCTGTTGCCTTCAGAACTGCTTTAATTCTTCATCGTACAGATCCAATAAAGTGCTGGAAGGCTTTTTTCAGAGATTTTGACCCATACTGAAATGTTAACATGACACAGTTGCTGCATATTTGTCAGCTGCACATCCATGATGAAGAAAGAAAAACAAAATCAAGACTCATCAGATCAGATCAGGTTTTTCCATTGTCTATTGTCTAATTTTGGCAAGTCCATGCAAATTGTAACTACAGTTACAGTTTTCCTAGCTGATGTAGCCCATCAGCTTCAGGTTAGACATGATATGAGCTATTGTTGCCTTTATATCAGCTTGAGCCCGTCTGTCTGTTCTCTTCTGATCAGCAGTCTAACCCATCACCAAAGTGTCTCTCTTTATTGGATTTCTTTATGTTTTTTATCTGAATTATAGATCAGAGTACAGTTTAAATCCCTGGATAACTGCATAAATCTGACCATGACTGGATTACTAAGTGCATGTGAAAACAAAGAAACATACCCCAGTGAAAAATGTTGGACAAATAGTGGTTTAAAAACTAACCAGTAAGTGCCCAGTATGACACAAATTTCATTTAAAATGGTTTTGTTATACACTCAGTACCAGGATGAGCGCTCACCTCGATTCTGTATGAGACGTACAGACGCAGCTTATCAGCAGGAACTGGAAAGGAAGAGATAAGTTTTGGTTAGAACAATAACTACAGTGCAAGTTATCGTCTCAGTTAGACAGATGTTGACCTATTTTGGAAGCCATACTTTCATTTTTCCGCTTAATTAATAGAACGAATGCTTATTAGGCACTGACAGGCCCTTCCGTTATACGGGTGAGCAAAAAATAGCCATCAGAGATAAAAACAGAGTTAATGGGACAGGAGCAAAACTGCCCAATCTGGCTTTAGATATTTCAATCCATCATCAGGAAGATAAAGAATACACAAACCCTCCCAACAGCCTGGAACTGTTTCTGTCAAAGCCATTGTTCAGGGCAGACAAGGGAGCAAAGTGAAAAGCTGGCAGGGAACTTCTCTCTCTCTCTCTCTCTCTCTCTCTCACACACACACACACACACACACACACACACACATACACACACACGGTCCTGTTGCCTCCTTCCTGAGTGCTTCTTACTCATACAGTCACAAATAATACAGGGTGGAGCTCGATCACATCCCACTCCTCCCCAAACAATCTAATGCACCATACACTTTTACACACGCACACACACACGCACACACACACACGCGCACACACATGCACAAACAAGCACGCATGTACACACAGACACACAAACACAGACACACAAACGCGCGCACAGACACGTACGCACACACAAATGCACGCATGCACACACACAAACATGCACACACACACACACACACACACAGCTCTCTGTGTAACCACATTTGTCAGTATAGTAAACACAAGGCAGTTCAGTTTGGGGTTAATGTGTTTAAATACTGACAGACCACTGATGAGAACGAGCTGCTTAACATAAATACATAGAATACACTGTAGTCTTTGAAGTAGGGTCACACAAATGGCTATTACATTTATCAATCAATTTAAAAACAAAACTGTTAGTTTGTTACTTTACATTAGGGGTTGGGGAAAAATTAGATTTTTAGATGCATCACGATTCGGACTACGGCATTTAAATTATTTGCTTGATCCTCAGGATTTTGATTCTATGCTCAGAAATGTTGACCTCATTTATATAAAAGGGCAGATATTTATTTGACTATTTATTTATATGTTTTTTTGAATATGCAAAATTGCATCCATTTGTTTTGTTAATATAAATTTTTGGAATTAAATTCATCCTGGATCTGTTTCAAGTAGTCGCATGGTAAAGAAAAAAACTTTGTATAGAAAAAAACTAATTGAGGTGCATCGATAAACGTTGCCCTCTGAATTGTAATCAAATTGAGTCGTGAGGTACCTAGAGGTACCGTAACTGACATTTGCTGTTTGTGCTCGGCCTTTCGTCCAAAACATGTCTAAAGCATTGCGGGTGAGAACCGTTGGTCAAATGCTGCTCTGTTGCCTCATTTATGATAAGCATGGTCTTAAAATAAGGAATGCAAACTCAAACACATTTTATTGTGCTTTCATTTAAAATTAATATTTATTTGAGCTCTATGGCTGTCACTGATTCATGTTGCTACATTTTTATATGCATTGAAATGTAGTCTACTGTTATAGTGAGGTGAATTGTGCGGCTGTCAGAGTGATAATGGTGCCTCTTGACCCGCTTTGAGTTATAGCACTTCTGCCTCTGGAGTCCCAGAGAGAGTAATGACAGCAGAACCTACATTTACTGTCGTCAAGATATTATCCTGAAGAGTTAGAAAGAGGTCATCTCTCTCTCTCTCTCTCTCTCTCTCTCTCTCTCTCTCTCTCTCTTTTGCTCAGTCTGCTGTTTATCTTTTAACTTGCACACCCATGTTCTACATAACCCACTTCCTGTGAAGTCTATTTGAACACATGGCAACCTCGATAAGACAAGTGGCATGCTTCAGACAGTGTCTGTCACAAGCTGTCTTGTTTTCTGTGGAATATCCATCTGTGCTTTTGTTTAAAAAAAAAAAACATTTCTGAGCTGCATTTATGGCTTGAGTCAGGAAAAAAAAATGTTTTGCATTGGCTGGGATTCTACCCCAGCCAAAACTAAATCGCCACACAGAGAATGCTCATCCAGCTTTTTTACTTCGTAGCAAATAATCAAATCTCACGTGACACCAAACGGTTTTCTTTTAATGAGCAGAGCATTTAATGAGCAGAGCATATGCATGAACAAATTAAATGTAATTAAATTACTGTCATTAATTACATAATGTCATTTGTCTCTAGATCAGGTAGAAGGAAAAACTCAATGTTGAGTAAAACATTAAAGGCGTATCAACCAATAAATGATTTGTTTCTCTTTTTCTGGTATGGACATCACTAATGAAAATCTAGCTGGCTCCAACTTTCTCTGGTAGCAGACTGATCATAACTGACTGATCATCTTTGCACACTGGAGCCTTGTCATGGACCAGTTGTTTAATTTCCCCACCTTAGTTTGAATTTTTAATCAAATTGAGATTCGGATTGTTTGTTGGCAATGTCATTAAGTTGATATGCCTTTTCTGAACATTTTCTAACACTTTGCTCTGTAGCAAGGTGGATTATTATCCTAAAAATGCTAATAATGAGGAGATGACTTCTTCATCACCAAACCCATTTTCTACCAGTGGATCGAGAAGTGTTCAAACTTTAAATGTAGGCCTTCACTGTTGAGTTTACTGTTGAGATAATAATGATTGCCATATCCTTTACCTGACGTGTAACCCCATGCAAGTATTCCCAAGTATATAAGTGGGCAATTTTGATTGAGATAATCATATTTGATTTGTTAGTACAGCACCAGAAACAGTTCCAGCATCATCATCTTGTTCAATGCAGACTCTGTGATCTATAACTCGTTCACATATAATATCACATTTCGTCTGCACTCCATGATTGCTTCTCTTTAGCCCACCGTAACAATGTCTTCTTCTGTTTAAGTGTTAGTATTTCTTTTGGATTGGCTTTTCTACATGTAAAACCCATTAATTGTTAAAGTTCTATCAATATTGCTTTCTGTATTAGCTCATTTGTTTTTCATAATGTGGTGTTTTTTCTTAAATTCCTTTATTCCTGTAAGCTTGTTTAATTTCATTTGAACGAATTAATGTTCTCACAAAAAAAGTGAGGTACAATATCATGCTGGAGTTCATTTGTACTTCTGCTGTTGTTGTCATCACATATTCGTTAAATGCCAAAATGATATAAAATCCACACCAAATCCAATTTGACCTTTTGAATTGTGCGCTTTGAATTGATTGTCTGAACATGGGTCATCTTATCTGTCTTATCGAAAGATTGACCAACAGATTTCAGATGAGCACAGGTTGAATCTGCATTCTTTACCTGGCAAAGAGTGGCATCCTGCCATCATGCATCCCAAATGGAAACTTTCGTTTATTCCTCTCTACTTCTTAACTAGGTGGAAGCTGCTTTTACTTGAGCTTAATTAGCCCACACACTTTGCCTCCATAAGTATGTGAACTCTAACGTGGTTCAAAATGAAGATGTTTAAATCGCTTGACTAACTTTGTTCTGGCTGTCTCGCTACGCAGTATGATTAGGTCAAGTCCAGTTGAAGTTTGGTGTTGAAATACAAAATGGTTCCTACAAAGGTCATGTCAGTTTAGGTCTTTATTAGTCCTAATGAATGTATAAATACAAAAAAAAACAAGGCAACGCTTCTCCATTCCCAAATGAGAAAAAGTTGGGGCCATATTAAAAGATGAACCCTGGATAGTGTTTTCATTTTTTTTTTCTGGTTGACTTTATTTCCTTTGTTAATATACGTCTGTTCCTCCTTTTCCTGCATTAAAGGCACAGACGCAACTAAATACTGTGCATAACCCTGGCTTTTGGACTTGTTAAGGACAACAGTCTGGATGATCTTTGTCTTCTTTTTTTCCGGAGGGGACAACATTGCTCTCTTAAAAAATGGAATGCTGATTTATCTAACCACAATAAGTTTCCACTACTTGATAGTCCGTCCTCCGACCCAAGAGGAGTTCATGCTTAACATATTGATTAATATTGATGCAGTGCTGTCGAATTGATTAAAACTCTGCTTACCCTTTGCACACTGACATCATTCCATATTCCTTGAATAGTTTAATGATATAATGCACTGTAGTAGAGGGTGATACGGGAGTGTATTTTCATTCCTGTCCCATCCCACTCCTACAGAAAATAATCTTGTCCCATCCCAATCGCGGGTCGGAATAAAAAAAAAAAATATCCTGTCCTGTCCCAATGACTCCCACTCCCATTCAGCATGACTCCCCTGCTCTTGTACCGCTCCCATTTTTCCATTTTCCTACTTATTTTTATTTTTAAGCAGTACAATTAAATTGAATCTTATCCCCATTCATTTGTGGTAATATAGGGAGACATTTTATGCCTTAATAAAAAAAATTCCTTCACTAAAGGCCACAAAACATAAATAATACATGTAATACACAAAAAAGTGCATATGAAGCTTTATAGATAAGTCGTTACTTCTGGCTTTACGTTGCCAAAAAAAATTCCTACATCAGTTTCTGAGCTCCGCTGTGTCGAAAATCACAGCTATACTATACTATAGCTATACTATACATTACACGAATCAGTAGGTGAGAGCATGCGATTTCAGACGCAGCTCTTGTGTTTACTCCCTCCATTGCTGCTGTTCTATGAATTACGGTGGGAAGATGTGGCCGGAAACACCGTTGGCTTCTGGGCTTAGTAGTTCTTTAGAATTACGTTACTGTAGGTTTCTAAAAAGAAAAAAACAACAAAATGGTGGTGCCTATTCTATGGTTATCTTTTGTCTTATTTATTGGTTCCCACTCCCGTCTGCTCCCGTTATCTTTTTTTTTTTATCTTGTACCATCCCAATCTCGTAAGTAATAGTTGAGTCCCCATGGGATTCCTGAAAAAAATTCAGCCTCTGCTGTAGAGGTAGAAATACACAAATCCTTTTACATGTCTTTATGGAACATTGTATTGTATTTATTACAGTAATTTTTCACTGCCAGCTTTATTTTTTAATGTCCTAGTTCACCTAATTAGGCGATTCATTATTTCTTCAGGTGAAAAGAGAAATGCATCAGGTATATGGGATCTTTAACCTTGTAGCGACACACGTGCCTTGAATCAACAAGCATGTTGTCTGGCGTCAGCTGGCATGGTGTAAAGCACACCACTGCTGTTCCAGTGAAAATACATTCTCTAGAGTAATGAGTCATGTTTCAAAACTGCACAGTTTGTCTAACTGTTCAGGAATGAGATTTCAGCACAGAAACCAAGAGGTTTTATATTTGTTTACAAAAATATGGCCCATCCGTTTTCTTCATTTTGCACATTTTTCCTATAATAAACATTATTTAAAGAACAGAAATAACTTGGGGGAAAATAAAAAAATTTAAGTATCTTTTTCATGTTCCTTATTTAAGCGCATACGTCAAAACAAACAGAAGTCTTTTGATTGTAATGCATTTTTTTGTTTTGTTTTGTTTTTTGCATGCAGCCAGCTTTGTGTGGTATTTCTTGAGCCTGCTACATAATTGATACTCATGGAAATTCAAAGCTAGACTTGGATACTAAAACCATTAGTATTATCAGCTTGAATTCTCATTAAAGGAGTAGGTTTTGCTGCTTAACTGGTTGGGCACAGATCAGGGTACAGTTCCTGCTGGCTTCTAAGAGACAGAGAGAAGTCTTAATGAGCCTTCAGTTATATGATAGTTGGCCATATTCGCTATAAAGTCTCAATAATGGTAAGGTGATATTTAGATGTGGTCTTTGTTTCTGGTGGTAATGTACCTTAATGTATTGTGAGATTGACTCACCTGAGGCTCTGTACATCTTACTGTTTCTGCTCGTCTGTGCCCAGCTCTGTTCTCTGTGTGCCTTTGCCTAATGGAACCATTATGAAAAATCAAGCACTTCATTAAACTTTATTCAGTTGTTTTTTGTTACTGAAGTCTTTACTTGCTTTGGTTTTTGGCGCACTGAAAAATGATCAATGCCTGGATATCTACCATTTTAACTGATCTGGCTGACAAATAGACATTGCACACATCAAAGAATATCCATCTGACAATTGTAACAAAGCAAACTGTCAAAAAATCAGTCTAAACTGCAGTGCATTAGTTGGCTACCTATTAGGAGAAGCACAAGATTCAACCGTGAGGTAATGGAGGGAACCAATTAGTCTGTTTGCAATTTTAAATGTTTTTTTTTACTACTGAGCGGTAGAAGTTTTTAGTTTTATGCTAATCTTTGCGTAGTTGTTCCTTACTGAAGGTTATATGCATTGTACGTTTCACTCAGGAAAGGTTGGACATCTCACCCCCACCTCCTTTCTTTTTGGGATTTCAGCTGGGACCAGATATGTAAGATTATTTTAACATTTAAATTACGTTAAGAATAACAGGTTTATGAAGGCTCTCGTGTCTTGAGTCTTAAAGCCCACGATTCAAAGTACAAATTCCAATGAGTGTTCTTTTGTCTTTGCTTGGGTTTTCAAATTTGTGAGTTTCTATGTTTAAACCTGGGATTTCTTTCCATTTTTGTTAGCTATGAAGCACTGGTTTTGTGTTGGTTAGGACCAGATGATTTCCTCTAACTACGAATGGGCTGGACGGGCATGTAATCTTGTGTGTTTTGTATGGAAACAGATAACACTGGGTTGAATAGGTAAACAGATCCATATGCAGATACAGACAACACATTACATTGTCAGTTGGATAGTTGTATGCTTTCAGCTTAGTGGAAATTTTCTGAGGTATGACCATTTAAATTTGTGTGCTATGGCCTCCTGTCTAACATCGGTGTCTGCCCTCTCAAATTCTCTTCTGGATGAATGGGCAAAAATCTCAGCAGACACTCTTGTACAGTCTTCCCAGAAGTGTGGAAGCTGTTACAGCTACAGAGGGATGGATACCCCATATTGATGACTATGGATTTAGCATGGGATGACATAGAAGCTCCTGTAGGTGTAATGTATAGGTGTCCCGATAATTTTGTCCATATAGTGTATTTAATGGCACAGGGGAATGCCGCGAGCTCCTGCCAAGCAACATCCAGCAGTGTGGGAGTCGTGTGAACATGAGCGCCAGATAGACTACAGGGTGACGCATCATACTTATTCTCCAGCGGCTTGTCCAGACAAGCCCCAGCACGATCAAACAAAAGACAGATTGTGGTTATCGTCCAAACACAGTATAACCAGTTCGCAAATATAGTGCTGAAAACAAACAATTGCATCCGCAGTGCTGCTTTCAGTTCTTGTTGACAAGTATAGTTGCTTAAGCCAGTCTGTTCCCCAGTTTCACTTCAGTATAAATGCTGCATATCTGTATCATTCATATCTGACTTCAGCAGTATATGGCTGGACTATTGAAGAGCTTCTGTGGTCGTTAACCCGTCTTGAGAATACATGAATGTTTCTTAAGTAGTGCTGCTCCAGCTGAGAACTACACAGTCGGCCCTTGACTCAATGAGTCTTTGTTCAAATGCCGGAGCTCTGCTGGCTCCCCCGCCAACTCGGAGACACTGACTGCAGTGGCTATTGAGCACTTCACAATGGAATTGGGTGAGGGAAAAGAGGGGAAGGGTGAACTCAAAAAAGGGAGACCTGCCCACAGAGCTGGTGCAATCTAGAGCCACCTGGTGGTAAGACAGCAAACTTGGTGCAGGAATGGATCTTGTACTCGTAGCAATGGAATGGTCAATGGAAAGCTGAATGGTTAGCACAACTGCATCCTGCTACCTCACACCAGCACATGTTCATGTAAACTGTTAATTTGTTTTGGCACAAATTTTGCAGCTAAATTAGAAAGGGAGTCAGAAAAGTAACTATCTAAGCTTGGACTGGCCCAACACGTTATGATGCAGCATTTCAGCCACTGTGTGCGTGCTATTTATTAAATATGCAGCGGCTAGTAATAAAAGTAGTCATTTTGTTGTCTACAGATACAGAGTAATATATCTCAGCCTTTCTGTCACCATATTCCTACAGGTAACATTTGTGCTTTTCATGTAGTCAGTAAGGTTTGGTCTCATTTTAGATCTACACTGTTATCCAATTTGAACAATTTCAGCTTTTTATACAGTTGTAGGAACTTGCTGCACTGATTTGTTTCGGTCATTTAACCCTAAATGATGCATTTCTTTTAAAAAAACATATCAGAATACTTATTCTGAGGTTCTGGGAATGATGTTTCTGTATTTCAAAAGTGTTATAATGGTGGCCCACATAAAAAACAACCAATGAGATTTCTGAAGTGACTGGATTTGGCAGAACAACTGGCCAGTGCTTTAATAAAACTGAGGCCTAATGGTGAATGGTTGGGGAAAAAGTCACTATGATTTGGAGATCAAATAGGTACTTAATTGAAATGAAAATGAAACAGTAGAGCTCACAAAATGAGGACTACACTGCTGTGTAGATATAAGAACATTTGTGGTCAAAAGGCAGCAGTTTGCTAGGGAGCATAAAGAATTGAATTGAACAATGGAAAAAAGAACATTGGATCTGTTTTTTCGTACTTTGATGGAGCAGGCATATTCCAGGATGACAATGCCATGGTTTGATAAGCTCGAATTGTGAAAGAGGGGTTCTGGGAGCATGAGGAGTCCTTTTTACTTGTGTATTGTTCACCACATTATTTGGGATGTGCTGGAATATAGATTATGAAGTGGGTCATTTTCCATTGACAATTCAAGATCTGTACCAGAAATGTATGCAGTTCTTAATAATAATAAAAGTTGGGACATTGCATAAGGTTTTAGAAACAATGTCAGAGTGACTGCATAAAGTGTCTGACTTCTTTTGGCCATGTAAGTATCACTGTCGAGTTAAAACAAAGCTAGAGGGGTTAAATATTATTTGTGGAGCAGGGCATTCCCCATGAGGCATGGTAGTGGAGCAGGTGAGTATAAGCTGATGGATCAATCAATACGTCTCACCCACACCATGGAATCTCTTCAACGTCCCATCAGTGGCAGTTTGAATTGTTTTTGGTTTTTTTTTTAAAATGATTTTCTGTGGCTGTAAAAGGCATACCATCTTTGATTTAAACAATTGTGGCTATACAAGTAAAGAATATTTGGGTATTAATTGGACACCATGTGTACTGTAAATCTGCTCTGAATTAAAGTGGACATAATCCAAAGGATGCTCTGACGACCTTTTTAACTCAGTAGCTAGGTTGTCTGTTATTTTCTTTAGTGACACTATTCCGTCCCCACCACCACCTCCTCCTCCTACACCAACTTATGCCCACTTTCTTGGTCTTTCTACAGTGCTGGCATTGCTGTTGGTTTCTATGGGAATGGAGAAACCTGTGATGGAGTGAACAGAGTCACTTATTCTTTGCGCCATGCAAACCGTACTGTGACTGGCATACAAAAACTGGTAAGGCAGGCACAGCTTATTCCTTATTTGCCTTGCTTTCTTCAGCTTATTATCACTTCTCATCACACCAAACAACGTATGCAAATCTTCCAGTTAACAGCTTAGTTAAAACTATGAAGTGTAAGATTCAAATGGATAACTTTTGTTGGACTGTGTGTGTGTGTGTGTGTGTGTGTGTGTGTGTGTGTGTGTGTGTGTGTGTGTGTGTGTGTGTGTCTCTCTCACACATTTGTGAATCTCTGCTGACCCTATCTCAGCATGAGTATGTCCTCACAGTGGAACTGTCCAAACGCTGTACCGCTGAC
>JAYJMA010165535.1:0-13459 GCA_036873895.1 Parotocinclus cabessadecuia
CGCTGTTTGGGAAAGTTTCATTCTAGACTGAATTCATTCAAACCCTACGATGAAACCCAAACGTTCTGCAAGTTCTACCGCTAAAACAGTGTAAAAATACTTCAATAAATAGAGCGTCCATACTTCACGGATTTTCGTTTATCCCGGGTGGTCCTGGAACGTAGTAACCCCCCACCCCCTTGCCATAAACCAGGGAACACTGTGTACAAAACTTATATAATACGTTTGAAGTGTACATCACATCCTGTCATGCAAACCTGGAGCTTTCCTGTTACCTAAACGCATCATTTTACTGCAGTTATTGGTCCGATGTTTGAATTTGGTGCAACTATCGGCCAATCGTTGAATCCATAAAAACATAACTTTGGACCACCTCTGGACAGACAGACCCGGCTAACACTTTGAGAATAGCCACTGGAGAGTTGGAACAGGGACGTGAGCGTCTACCTAGCTGTAGCTTTAGCAAGACTTGGGGGACACGGGGGACACCAGGAAGCAAACATCCGGAACCAAACTCTGTGGGCTTCCAGGACGTCCTGTTTCTCGAACCTTCGCTCAAACCAGAGCTCTACCGCTAAGCGCCTCTGGTTCAGATTCCTTCTTTGGCAAAGAGAATTTGAGCAAACAAAGTCCAGAGTCTTGCTGGCACTGACAGAAGCTACCACGACTTCTCGGGGCAGAGGCTTTGAGTCTATGTGACGCATGGCATATTCCAGTCCGGGACTGCCCCGACTCCGGAAAACCTGTCTTCCCTGGCAGACCTAAGCTAAAGAAGCAAACGTCAAACACCGACCCTGAATGCATTTGGGCAATGTTGTGTTTTTTTCACTGAACCGTCCCTTTAAGACACATTCCGAACCAAATGTGGCGTGAGGCCTCAGAACGTTTCATTTACAGTCTGGGCCATTTGTTCTTTGCAGTAAGGGAACATGAGAGGTGCACGAGAGGTTTGTTTAAGGAAGTAGGACACACAGTGTGTGCATCTGGTTAGTCCGGGGGCTCCGGCAGGCCAGTAAGATCTCACGCTGGGCATTTGACCCACCTCAGAGGAAGCGTGCGAACCGAGGGTGTTTAGCTGCACTGACCCGTTCACGGCTCACCATTTGAGCCGTGCGTTAAAAGGGGTCACTCGGAGCACCGGCGCTTCTTCGGCCCGAGTCAGCTGCTTTTTCTTCGTCGTCGTCTGCTTTCCCCCCTTTGTCACCCGCCTCCAGAGGTGGAACAGAATGTGATGGCCAGAGAAAAGAGAGAATGGCAGGGCTCAAAAGGAAGCCGTGGGGGCACCCAGCAGGCCGGAAAAGGGGGAGCAGAGCCAAGCGATTCATCTCGGTGCAGAGGTTCTTCTGTTTTTCAATGGAGTTGATCAATGGTTCCTGGTCCTCTGGAGAGAATGACCAGAGAGCGGGCCGGCAGCGAAGAGCAGGATGACCCCGGCAGCCCGTTTCGGAGTGATGGTACCGAAGCTCACGCATCACAGGAAGAATTTAGCTTCTCAGGCTTTGTACGTCATAACAGTTATCCCCTAATGGGACGCCTCGGCGCGTTGGAACCTAATGGAATAGATTGTGAGCCGTGCCAAATGTACAGGCCCAGGCACCCTGGGGCTGCAGCTGCCCCGCTGTCTTCACATCATGCACGCTGAGGGCGATGAGGAACACGCCAACCCAATTACATGTTAAGCGATATAGCGCCCCGGCCAATTTGATGTAATCTCGGTAATAACACACTTAATCGGCTTAAGTTGTAACTCCTAGAAAGTCTTTTGCGCCGGGGCAGTTTCCAAGATTAGAGCCGGCGTGGTGTGTGTGTGTGTGTCTGTGTGTGTGTGTGTGTGTGTGTGTCTGTTATGGGGGGGGGTGGGGGCTGATGGCACAGCCTTGAGGTGAGGCTTATAATCACCTGACGTGTGAATGCCTTTTGTTATTCATGTTTGTTTTTTTTTTTTTCGCCTGTTGTGTGTTTTCACTGGCTGCTTTGTGCGCTTTAACTGAGCCGTAATAACGTGTCAGTCAAATGTCGGCGCCTTGAATGGCTGAGCAGGAAACACCTAACCCAACGCTCGAAACGGGGAGCCTTCAGCCGTGGCCCGCGTGTCATGTGTTATTATTATCAGCCGGATCGGAAGCGTAGCGAAGTGGAAGGGATCGCTCGGGCACTTTGTTAAACGCTAAGCTGCTGCCGAGGGTCGCCTTCGCAGCATTTGCAATTAACAGAGCTCTTTTCCCGAGCTAATCATCCTGCTCGAGGGCTGAAAAGCGCGTGCCGGTGGGAGCCGTATTCACATGGATGCGCGGGGGCCGCGGAGGCATGCCGGGAGCTTAGCGCTGGATCTATCAATGCGCCTCCCTGCGAGGGTCAGCCCACTCACGGAGCCAGTTTCACCCCCCTCCCTGCGCCCCTATGGCCTCCTCCTAGAGAGCAGCCCTCCCATTCCGGATCTTGCCCATCTCCAGCTTGCTTTGTCCCCACGTCCTTTGCAGCGAGAGAGGTGTCCCGGTGGTGTGGGATGGCCCGAGCTCGCAGAGGCAACACCGCCCGAGTGTGTGACTGGATGTTTATGTGAAAGAGAGTGAGAGCGACTCAGTAACACCCCTCTCTCCTCCTCCTCTCTCTCTCTCTCTATAACTCTCTCTCTCTCACGTTACTCCTCAGTCGGGCTGTAAGTGTGGAGTAACAGCGGAGACGGCACAGCGGGCGTGTGGGGCGGGCAGTTTTCCGAGGCTGGCACACACACACACACACTCATGCCACGGTCGGTGCAGGTGGCTGAGGCTTTTTGATGGCCCGCTGGAGTCTGCTGCTGCTGCTGCTGCTGCTTCTGGGATTGAGCTCTCTAAACTCTGCTCGCGGTGAGTACCCAAAACATTTCGGGGTGTTTTTTTTCCACACCAAGACTTTAGTCCAGGTGCCTGTCAGGCTTAGAGTTTGGAACGTTTTGGCAGTGTAAGGTTATGACGGGCAAACTCGTTTATGCTTTTGCTCAATCAAAAGCACCTGGTCAGGTGCTCCAAGTGTTGATGATACTCACAATCGTTTCCACAATCGCCCAGCCCTCGATCAGTCGTTCCCGGGCTCTATTTACATCTAGAAAAACCTGTTGTGGAAAAACCTAAGGCGTGACGGATACGTTCAAATTTTCCCGTTTATCTATAACCCGTCTTACCGAAGCCGCACGGCCAACGCAACTTAATTGGTATTAAAACAGCCTGATGAGGAATGATCTCAGCCTGTGTTTATTTATTGTTTAAATGCTTTCCTGTTGCACTTAGTTACACTAGTAACTTACTAGCAAATACTAGTTATCCCGGCCACACTCCTAGTTCATAGTGTGCGAACGCAAGTTCCATTCATTACGAATTGCACGGAACAAAGTTAGGTTACAAAGTTAATCCTCGCCGATCGTACAGTCAAGTACAAAACCCAACTGCGTACAGTTTAGTCGCTTAAAATGCTACTCATGTTAACGGCTAAATGAAGCAAACCCGTCAGAACCCCACTGGCAGTGGCACAAATAATTCTGTTTGCCCGAGTTGTTATAGGAAAGCATCAATAAATCATGGTGGCCAAACACTCCGTACCTCCCTTATTAACACCAGGCTCAAACTAAAGCAAAACAGATCCAAGCCTTGACGTAACAGAATCCACAAGGATTTCAAAAACGTTACGAGAATCGGCTTCAGACTCCGACAAACGCCGCATAACGGCAGATAAGGCCCATATTGTTTTAATTCGTATATATTTATAACCGTATTATTGGAACTGAAATGGCCGCTGCTTGAAATTGACAGTATTAGAAAAGTGTGACGTCTGTGACGCTGATTAAGAGGGAGACGTTCCTCTTATTCTGTTCGAGATTCGGCAGATTTCATGCTCGCTTTACTGAATTTCCATTTGAAAAAAAAAAAAAAGGGTTTTTCTGTAATGTGATCATTCGCATTTGAGCTGGACGTCTGAGCTGGAATTTCGCCAGCATGCCAGTCCGTCGTAGTGTTTGTAAGCGGACCGCGCGACCTTCACGTTGTGGCCCCACACAGGATTTGGATCCCAGGCCCTCAGGAACGGCGACGTTGAATAGACTTTGCTGGCCAAAAGTCTTAGGCCCCCGTTCGATTTTAGCAATGGTATGTAGCACGCTATGTGCACGCTAAATTAGTCTTTAATAAATTAATTACACTAAAAAATGTTTTTTTTTTTTTTTAATCTTGTGGCATTTAATACCAGGCTTCTTTGAGTTACCTCCCAGCGTTCGGACTCTCTTTAATTTCCTTCTCAGTCCAGGTGATCCCAAACTGCCTCTGGGATATTCGTTCTTTAATACCGCACGCTCATTTCCCCGCTCGTGTTTGAATAAAGTCGTGGAACAACTATACCATGGTTTAAAAAAAATCCAGCGGCGTCTCAATACTTTTGCAGGCCCAGTTCTGACGCTATACAAAAACCTGCAGTGCTGCAGAGTGACATAAACAGTTTGGAACTACAATAGCGCACCATCTCCCAGTGCTTGTTTAAAGTAAGGATCTAAAACAGTGCTGCTTACCGTTCATTATCTGACCGAGGCCCTGATTTAATGCGGCGACTCAGAGGTGAGCTTCCTGGACGTTCTGAAACCTGGAGGCTTATTTTATTTTATTTGGTGGCTCTTTGAGTGGAGTGTGAGGTTATTATTATTATTATTATTAGTAGTAGTAGTATTTTCATTCGCGTGTACAAAAAGAATGTTCGCACCCTCATAGATCAATAGGAAGCAGCAATAGCAGAGGTTAAATGGCTGCCTGTTAGTACCCACAAGTTCAGAACGAAGAAGCAAGCGGAGAAATATCGGACGGAATATCATTTATGTGGATCATTCCGTCCTACAGTAACCATAAACAGACGTAGCCGTGCTCGGAAGCCACCCACATTTTCTATTCCTTGCTGGCCGCCCTTCATCGGACCTACATCCGAACGTTCCAAACCTAATCGGCGCGTTTGTTTTGTACTTTTTCGCTCTTGTAACCATGAGAATGAGCGCCTGTGGTCGGAACGATGAGCCCGAGTGGGTCTGCAGAGGCGTTTGTTTTAGCTCTTGGCTCTGCGCTGTGGCATTTGGCGACCCCTTTTGAAGAGCGGCTAAAACCCATCAGTTGTTAGACACTTGTTAAGCGCACAGTTGGGCGTCAAGCCGTAAAACGAGTCTCGTCCCCTGTGCCCCGTGCGCACAGGCCCGGCTGAACACATGCGACCCTTCCACACCTAATATAACAAGAGCGCAGTGCGAGTCTGGGAGAGCATCAGAAATATCTCGCAGCTGGCCCCGTTTTCACGAGGGCTTTAACGTTTCAGCTGCTCCCGCCATTGATCTCGCACCAGACTGTAATGGGATAAACACAACAGTCGGCCGTTTGTCTGGACTCTCGTGCGGCGTTCGAGACGAAAGATCTAGAGCGCTAGTCACGCAGAGATAGGAAAGCTTGGGATCGTATGGGCCAGAGTGTCCAAAATGTGCTCAAACCTCAGAAACGCTCACGCATGTAACGGCTCCGAAATTAAGCTCACAACTGCTGTCTTGAACAACGTTTGGTCCGAAAGTGTGAAATCTTCGTCACGTGGCAGAATAAAAACCCCACGCAGGAGCTTCTCTCTCCAACTTTTGTTTTTTATCGCTTACATAAAGCGGGAAGAGAAATTCCAATCAGAACGGACACATTTTAAGAGGCTAAGAAGACGGCAAACGGCTCCAATTTGATTGATTTCATGATCATGTTCATGTTGATAGCGGTAATTATACTGATTATAGAAAATAGGGGGATATTTCGAAATCCTGTAATGAAATTCTTATGAGCTTTATGCTGTCAGTTCTGTTTCTCTTTTGCTCTAGTTAAAGGTACGGTATAGGGGAACTGGGGACTGGGGTCTACAGAATTGGGGTAACAGAATCCGTATTAAAAAAAGCTGAAATCGTTGCATCCGTAATTAACAAACCCAACTATAACACATGGGTAGAACCAATAGCTGAAATTCCTCCAAACCTCTAAAGCAAACTTTGTAAAATTTGTTTTTAGGATTTACCCGTCTTTTATCCATTTATCCGTCTTCCTCCTTTATCCATAAAGGAGAAATGTCCTTATTTGTGTATGAACTTCGCAAGCCTTATAGCAGTATAACAGCGCTTTAATAATAATAATAATAATACATAATATATGTATAAAGTCCCCGTTTTTTTTTCGTTTCTGCAATTTCTGGCCAGGCACACAGGTAGGGGTTTGCCTAACCAGATACCAGTCATGTGACCCAGCTTCAGTTCAATTTTTCTCTAGTTTTAACCAGCATCGTGTGTTTTTGACCCTGTCCCGAAATCCCCGAAAGGATGAGCATGTTCCTGAATGGGGCAGGGTAGGAGTCTCTGCCCCGTGTCTCAGAGCCGGACGATTGTGCCCATGTGACCAGCTGGAAGTCACTGGCTCGACTCAGACTCGGCCCGGTGTGGTATTGTTATTGTGTCCACTACTTCCAGTTGGTCACATGGTCAGAACACCAGTACATAGGCAGGGGGCAGTATGGCAGGACCAGGGGATGATCCCGTTCATAAGAGTGGCCAGTTATTATTTATAATTATGTATAATAATATAGTAATAATCATTATTGAATCCGGTACCTAGGAGCTGATAAAGGTCTGATAAAGGCTCGTTCCACGGCGCTGAATATCACCGCTAATGGATGCCACATTCCTTCTGCCTCTTCGGTTTGCTACATGGCGTCAGACGCCGTCTAGCCTCCGCTCCGATTGTTAGCAGCGTACGCAGACAGTAATCATGTGTTTGAGTTATTTCATGCTTGGCATGCTGATAGGCCAGAGATCGGGTGCCTGAAGGATTTTTACCAAACGGAAGAGCGCGGACGGGGAAGATAAGTGAAAGCAAACGTGTGCAGAAGAAGCCGGAGTTAACCACTTTCGCAACCGCCTGCTCTGCCTCTGGCTCTGTCAAGTGATCGTTCTCATCCATCTCGTTCAGTCTTGACTTGAGTCGCTCACCCAGTGTGTTTGCTCAGGCACGAAGCAGCTGCACGCCATTTCCATTCTCACCCAAACGCGCACGCACTCCCACTCCCTTGCGCACACATCGTCACATCGCCCATCATTTGGGGTTACGTCTGTTTTCCTAATTTCACGTGCAGTCCAGCATTCGCGGAGGAAAACTGCACACGCTGAAAAGTGCTTTAGAACCTCACCAAAGCTATCAAAACACAGGCCCTGCGTGGGTCTCACTCACAGTTTGGTCTCCGAAATGCTTATACCTCGTACGGTGCACTAAAACGGAGTGGTTCACGAGAAACAAGGTTTGAGTTTAGGGCAAAAAGCGACGTCTTCAGACCTTGTTCATTTTCGTACCGTGGGTTTGTGGGGCCAGGTAGAGGCAGGACTGAGGTCTGCTGATTCAGACTTTCTCGAAATGCTCGAGTCATGGCGCGATCCCTGGTTCCAACGTAACAGGCCGCGATGCGAATATGAACCGTATTGGAGGAGGTCCAAAATGTCACCCCAAACACAATATGGTATGATCTGTCGCTCAGTTTTTGGTCTAAAATAAAAAAAACCCATTCATCCCTGTTCACCCCTATTGACCGACTTTTCTATAAATGCCCCACCTAGATTGTCACGTCCGAAGCTCCGGCTCCGGATTTGAACCCAGGCCCTCAAACACTGCCTTTGCCCCGTACGTACGTAATGAAATGTGTCGCTTGAACCGCCTCTGCTGATGAATGATTTGGATGAAACTGGTCTAATAATGATACTGATCTAATAAAGGATTTGGATTCTTGGAACGTAAACAATATGTGCTCTTTGCTAGCCCACCAAGCGCAAGTTGAAGCTGCTCGGACATGTCTGAGGGGGTGATAGCCTGGTGCCCCTATCCAGGGTACATATTCGCCTGCGCGTTAGGCAATTCAGGACAGGACCAAGTCCTGAGGATCGAGTTGTTGTACTTGTTGCTTTAATAGTTTAATAGTTATTCTATTGACATATCGCCGTTCGCCTTGAGTAACTGGTGCCAGGCAGCAGGCGTCGACGGGGCAGAATCTTTATCGCACCGTAGACTCAGCAAGCGTGAGCAAGGACAGCTCGGCCTGCCCTTATCTCCTGTTGTCCTTCACACACCCAGTTGGAGCTTCGTGAGCAGCCCACGCACTCCCAGTGGCTTTTCTTCTCTGGCTGCCACCTGTTTGTCTCCTTCGAGCTGTTTAAGGATGAATGTGTGTCCCGAAAGAGACGTTCTGTTTGTGTAGCACCTGGCACTACATAAACAACTTGCTTTTCTCAGATAGGAAAAACTATTTTCAATAAAAACCATTTCTAAACGAAGGGGTCCTGGGCCAGGGTCGACACACAAAGGCGCTCGAAATGAATCAGATTGTGGCTCATGCCCTTAACGAGATGGCTTGGACTTCGCTGCTCCGTATGTAGCTGCTCCGTATGTAGCTCCGTAATCAAGCTCTAAAAATTACCAGCTTGTTGTACCAGCTTGGAGGCTTTTCTTTGCCAACAGATTTTCACAAATCCAGGATAAAAAGCTTTTGGTCTAAATGGATAAAGGTTTCCAAATATTCGGACAATTCAGGAACAGATGGACAAAACCAAATCAATACTTTTCTCAGTGCTCAGCTGTAATGTCGTTAGGGCTGTCCCGATACCATTTTTAAATGCCCGATACCGATATCGATACTGCAAACTCGATTATGCGACGATACCGATATCAGAGCGATGCGCTGCTAGCACCTCTCGGAACGCTGGCGTCGCAGACGTTGCGGCTGGCATGATGAGCACGCTGCCAGCTAACAGTTTCCACCCGAGCTCCAGCTATCGCTCTCGTCACACGGCTCTGTTTACGGCGTGCCGCCCAAATTGCACCAAAGCAAAAACGCGACAGGATCCAGTGATTTTACCGCATATCAGGCCGATACCGATCCAGAATATCGGATCGGTACAGCCCTGAAATACAGTGTCTGAATTCGTCCAGCTGCATTTAAAAAGGTGTGTTTAATCGGCCGGTGTCTTCGCTTCTAAGCGTTTCTGTCCCGAGCACCGCTTTTGATCTACAGTCAGTGTGTCTGAACCGTGTGTGTGTGTGTGTTCATAGTTCGTTAACTTTGTCTAAACTTTGGAGAACTGCCGAGGTGAGATATTGTTCTGTTGCTCTGTTAGATTGCATTGCGTTGTTTAAAAAGTGCGTCATTGTATTTTTAGTTGGCAACCACTAGAAATCTGCTGCTGCTGCTGCTCCCGTTTCTCTTGTTTTCTCGAATTATTTCTGAACGTATTTTAGAGTCGACAGTGTTCAGTCTAAAAACTGCTGGCTGTTTAATCCAAGCGTTGGGACGTTTCGCCGGTTCGTTCTATCATTCAAAACGTTCACATTGCCGACAAGATTTAGGAAGCACGTGCCGGGTTTTGCGGGTTTGTCATATCATTTAAAACGCTTACATTCATATAATTCGTATAACATTGGTTACATTGACCAGGCCATGCCAGCACCCTGTCCAGTGCTACAGTGCTAATACACAATGCTTTGCCAATAGTTTGGGGACGTCGTTTCTTGCTTATTCAAATTATTCGTTTCAGAAATGACACCTAAACTCTCATTCGTCCACCCGTTGGCCTATACCCAGGTAATCCAATTTACGGTGTCTCTCGGGCAGCACGCTGTGCTGGTGGGAACCCGAACCTGGACAGGACAGGGTGCCAGTTTGTTTCAGGCCTAATTTATTATGATTGATTGTGAGCACACAAGCCCTGTTTTTGTGACCTGACCCAGTCATCCTGACGACTTGACCGTTCTGTTCCAGAGCAGCCATCCAAGGGCTCGTCTGGTGTCTTGTCTAGTCCATCAAAACTGGACAACTGCAGTGCTCTCCTGCACGTCTGCTTTTCAGTCCGCTCAGGTTCTCCACTGCTGCCTTCCCTTCCCTGGCTCCCAGGTACTATCTGGCATGGGCTTTAAGACACAGATGCTCACCTACAAATAAAAACAGTCAAATACCTTTTCGTCTGAACAGAAGCCCAAAGTTTCGAGGCGCTTCGAGCTTGACTGGGCTGGAGACTAAAGGAAGTCGAAGCCTTAAGACCCGACTAATCTCTTTACTAAAGACGTGAACGGAAACTGAGGTTTATGGAAACAGGTGGAGCTTTTCTTTCATTTCACCTCGCTTTATATCTCTAGAAATGAGCACTTTGTTTGTGGAGTGCGTGGCTTATCTCGTGAGGCATTGCTGAGAATGACATCATTCTCCTCCTCAGCTCCGCAGATGTTTTCAAGGCTGAAGAGGCTTCGCCAGAGAGCGAATCCACAGGCTTCGTTGAGCTCTTTTAGAACTGTTTATCCGCTCAAGTGTGCTTAACGGGTAACGTTTAGGAACGTGAAGTAACAAAGTCTCGATGAATACTAGGCTCGGACGGCCTTGCAGGCGAAGAGGAGAAGTGAAATAGCAGTCGTAGTTCAGGCGTGCCGGACGACTTCCGGACAGGATGAGGATCGAGTATCGAGTTCCTCCAGACAGAACCCAATCCTCTGCTCAGATGTGATTCTGTACTGTTGGGTCTCAAGCACCTGTGCCTTGAGGATAACGTGAAAAGCCCGGAGGCTGTGAAGGCAAGCGGGGAGGGGGAAAGTATTTCTCCAGCTGATGCTGGATGCTTTATTACCACAGTGGTCAGACAGTTGTGTCAGTAATAAAGCTTTAAGTGTCCAAAGGGACAACCAGCGGCTCAGACGGTGGTCTGGGAACACTGGTTTGTTAAAGCTGGCGAGAAGAAACTACAAGTTTGTCTCTCTAAAATGTTGGAAATTCGAGGTGTAACGTAATGTTACGTAAAAATGCCATGGCTGAATTATTGTGCTCCGTTTGTTACGCCACCTGAGGCAATTGCATCGTTCGGACAGCAGAGGGCTCACTTCCGAGTTTTAATATTTTCGAATGGTGATCAGTGAGGCGATTGGTGATTGGAAAAATGGTTACCATAGCACTTTTTGTTTTTGCTCTTATATGGTTTGTTCCAACAGCAGTACACGTTATTTTGAATTGTTATTCCACAGGAACGGAAAGGTTTTCCCGTTGGTTAAGACGGTGACGCTACAGTGGAGCTCTGCCTTTTTGGGGGTTTTTTTTCCCGTTTTTCGGAGGCTTTTTTTTTACCAGAAATGCTCGCCGTTTCCATTTTAAAAGATGAACTCGGGATTGAAATCGCGAGCAGAGCGCATCGTTGCACCCCTGGTTTAGAGCAAGTGCCCTCGCAGGCCGAAACCGCTCACACATGACGGACGAGGAACAGGTGGACGCCGACCCTGGCACTTTATGAAACGCGCGGCTTTATCTGGGATCCCTGTGGTATTGTGTGCCCGACTGTGCTTGTGTGTGAGCGAGAAAGATCAATGGAAATAGTGAGAGAGTGAGAGAGTGAGCGTGGCTGGAGCTAGAAATGGAGGGTCTGCTTTGTGTCTAAACATGGTGTGGAAGATAAAGGGAGGACAGGGAGGAGTGGCTGATCATTCGCTCTTATCACATGCTGCAGTCCCAGTCCACTATAATGGGGCGGCGATTATTTTTTATTGTCGCGAACTAAATATAGTGGGTCACGAGCTCGCGTATCCCTCCTCATATGAGCTCGGTCTTTGTGGGGAGATCGAGAAACAGAATAACTGGTCGTAAAGGGTCTGGTCATGGTGGCTGTTATTTTGACCCCTAGTCAGTCGGCGGATGCCCCAAGCGTGCTACAACACATGCTTCCTTGTACGCGGGTAAAGAAAACGATCAGTGCAATCCAAGGATCAAGAGTTTATCAGTGCACATCGTCCAAAAAACCCACCTGCTTCCTTTGTTACCTTTCGGGACGGCCTGTCCAGTCCAGCTCTGCTCCGAATTACAGCGAGCAACCCTTTATCAGATGGACTTTTGCGAAAGCCCTTTGAAGTCCAATCTGACGGCACAGGTGTTTCTCAGGTACACGAGCTCACGAGCAGCGGGCCACGATGACCCTGCCCAAGTCCTCCCCTGGGGCCCCAGCTGCGCTTTCGAGATAACGCGCTCTCACTCATCCGGTTTGCTTTCGGATGGGAAATGGAAGAGCGTCAGCCAGATCATTTTACTGAGATGCAAAGCCGAATGCCGGCGAGGCCGACCCGGGTCCCCGACAGGGCCTGGGAAGGCTCGCCGCAATGGCGGCAGGTCTGAACGGGTACAGGTGTCGGAGACGACCGAGCTGACTGCTGGAAATGGAAACAGTGGGTGATTCATTTTCGCTTGGACAGCCAGCAACAAAGTGGAACCATATGCCCTGGGTTTCACTCGAAGAACTGCTACTATTTTAAACACGTTCGTAACAGAAACGAGAGTCTGTAGCTTTTCGCTGCGTGCTTTAATCCTGCATGTTTACCGTCTGAGATTGGCAAGGTCACCAGTCCGGTCGAAAAACTGCACTCCAGTTAAGACAACCTTCATTAACCTTATTCAAAGGTTATAGAAATATTGTGTGGAATTTTTTTTAAACAGATTTAATTTGATTTTCTCCTTCCGTCACCGCGCAGCTTCAGCCCGACTTCAGCTGCCAAGCTTTCAGGATTGCTCGAGCTCCCACGTGGCTCCGCTCCACTCCATTGCCTCATGGTGGCTTAAAACGACTTTCCACATCACCATCCCTGACATTGTTACAGCCGAAACGCACTTGGACAAAGCGTATCGCTGGCATCTTCTTTTAGATTGGCCTATTCTTTTCCAGTTTCACATCCAAGCGAGGCCTTGCGTAATCGCTTCAACCTGATGGTCCTGATGTGCAGCCTCAGAGCTGTAAAAAAAAAAAACCTCAAAAAACACGAATTTAGCTCAACCGTCGTGTCTCGTGAACGCGTGACTGTGAACCTGTGAAAACGAGGTTGTATTTATTCATTCTGTCACCTTTAAACCAACCAAGTCCAGTCCAGGGAGCCAGGGTGCAAGGCATGGGCCAACCCCCAAACAGGGGACTTGCCTAATGTACACATGCTGCACTGTGCAAAAGTCTTAGATTAGATGATCTACCTTTAGATTAGATCTACCTTTAGCATGGGAATGCTGATGATATAATTATTTCAGGATACAACCGGAAAATTGGTAAGCAATAAAGATTTTTAAAATGCAGTTAAAAACTGAAACAAGTCAGACAAACAGGCCACAGTGTGACTTTTGAGCAGGAGCAGCATCTGGGAGCTTTAAAATGCCATGTTGATCCTGCTCCATTCTAGTGAAGATCAGTGGAAAAGTCCCGGTTTGAAATGTTCGGGTTAAATCCTGGACATGATTTAATGGTGATGGTGGTCAAAACAACAAATCGAATGGCGGCCTAAGACTTTTGCTTTCTGTCTCTCTTTTTATTCCTCTCTCTCTTTCTGTCTCTCTTTTATTCCTCTCTCTCTTTTTGTCTCTCCTTTTATTCATCTCTCTCTTTTTGTAT
>JAYJMA010165545.1:0-13459 GCA_036873895.1 Parotocinclus cabessadecuia
ATGTTACATAAATTATAGCACGTCCCGTCTTGTAACATAGGGCATGTTCGATTAATCAGACCAGCCGGTTATTAGGATCAAAACGATCCTGTCCCGATGTTGTACCTTTGCATGTCAGAGCTGGTATGATTACTGGTGGTTTAGTGGTACAGCAATAAGTGTCCCATCACCAACCAATGGACCCTAACATTACTGTGTAGAAAATGTTTATTTATGTTTTTTTACATCTCTATACTTGGGGGATATTTTGGAGAATGGGTGTAAAAACAAACTAAAATAAGTATAATTGTAAATATAGAAAATAAAAAAAATAAAAACAAGACAAAACCAACTAAGTAAAATAATAAATTGTATGCAAAACAAAAAACAAACCGCAAGCACTTCACGATGATGGACCAGAAACCAACTATCAATTCTTTAGGCTTAACTGAAATTAAGCTTTTTACGTGAAAGCTGTGCTAACACAGATCAAATGGATAGGAAGTGACTTACATGGAGGTGGCACAGTAAGATGGCGTACAGGTGGAGCTTTGGGTGGTGCTGCAGGCAGATGTGAAGGTGTCGAGGGTGGTGCTGTGCCATCTGTCTTTGCTGGTGCTTCAGTTCCGGGGGAGCTCGGGGCTGGACTGGGTCTGGGAGTCAAGGTGGGCACTCTAGCACGGGTCAGGGACGGAGGATGGCACGGAGAGGCAGATTTGAGGGGCAGGTTTGGTGGGATTGTCAGAGTGCCAGGAGGAGGTGGGCGGAGCGTCAGGCTCTGAAGCTTGAAGGGAAGAAGGAAGAAAGAGAAGAGTGCATATGTTGGTTCTGAAGCATTTACAGACATAGCATGGCCGTGATACACACCGACTTTGACAGTGTTAAGACACAATCAGGCAAGAGCAGCTCACCTGTGAAGAAGAGAATCGAGGTGAAGAGGAAGAGGAGGAGGAGGAGGAGGAAGAAGAGGACAGGACAGGTGCTTCGGGGCGCACTGTGGACGTTAGAATCAACTGCCAGACAGGACATATAGGGATGCAGACGTGAGAGAGAAAAGAAGAAGAAAGGAATAAAGAAGAGCTACTAGTGCTGAATGTTTGTGAGTTTCAGAGTAAACTACAAAGCTTTTGAAGTGGTAAAAACCTGAGCACCAACAGCAGGCCTTCACGGAAACCCTTTTTTTTCCAACCTTTAGCACAACTCTACACAGTGCTAAGAATCAGAGAGAACGCTCATTTTTTGGTTACCGTATGACAGGTACAAAATCTATCAGAACCCCATAATGAATGCACCACTGGATCCACCCAATAATTGTAAGTAAAGTGTAATGTGAGGGGGAGGAATGAGCAAGAGAGCAGCAAGGTTCAAAGAGCTTGAAGAACCTTCCCCCTATAGAAATGAATTAAGTTTCCATTCACCTTCTGCACCAGGAATAGCAGCTCTTATAAACTAATTTACAAGTTCAAACCTTACAACGTGCCTAGCCATAAAGCTAGCAGACAGGTTAAAAAAATACAATGCATTTTGGTGGTTCCCAAACCAGGGGGTTGTAAAGTTTTTGGGGTTGGAGCAGATTTCAAATTGATGAAGCTAATCACAACGGCATATCACGGCACTATACATGCGATTATCTATGTCCTTATACAGCCTAATGATGACATCATAACAGAGGTTTTGAACGTTCTGTGGTGATAACTCCTGAATCACAAGAGATATTGCAAATTGATTTCTGAGACACTCCTTGTCTTGTTTCATATGCTCCATGACCACATTCCCATTGGAAAATCTTGACCTTGCTCCAATATGGCAGCTTTCAAAATGTGGCCATGTTCCGGAGATATCCTAAAATGTAGACCCCCTCGCCCATTACTTGCCGGGGTATTCAGATCTGTCATTTTCTCTTTTGCTTCCGAAATAAATGTGTGTCATGTGACCTTTGATTCGCACTGTGTTTCTAATAAACAAAGACAAAACTCAGTGTTAAGAATTGATCGGTTTTATTTACTAATGTTGTTATAGGTTTACCATGATGAATTATCAACCAACTACTGGAAGACCAAAGAGGATCAAGGAGTGACTGTCATGGACTTTTAGCTACAGTCACCTGACCTAAACCTCATTTCCCATTTATGAGGGTATTTGAAGGCAGATGAAGTAAAGCATTAAGTAACATTCCATTATCTTTGGAATATTAAAAACTCATGCTGGAATGAGATGAATCTGGGAAAAGGTTCTCACAAAACCTGGAGGTAATGTAAGACCAAACACACACCGTCGTTACAGCATAAAAAGGAAAGCTTACCAAATACTGATCAATGATTTACCATACAGTACTGTCCAAAAGTCCTAAGCCATCATTACATTTGTTGTTTTAGCAATAGTACAATGAACATAACACAACATTTGGATCCTAAAATCTCAAATTCTTTTCCACTGATCTTCATTCCAATCCTTGTCAGCTTTAACATATTTTAGCCTTTTCACCCTGTTCCCCTTCCTAAAAAGTGGCTTCTTGGTTGTTCTTGATTCCTGACCATGCCAAACATGACTGTGGAAGGGTCAGTGTGGCATCCGAGTTGTAAAGGAATTTCACACAAAATAACTCCCACTGTAGCCCATAGAATGTATGTTTTTATTTTCTTCATTTCTTATACACGGCGTACAAATTTCCTGTATTTTCTGGATGCTTTCGAATAAAGAGACTAAGAAATAATTATATACAGACATTACACCATTGCTGAACTCTTGTATAATATAATATATAATGGTGGCCTAAGACTTTTGCCCAGTAATGTATGTATTCTTTATTAAAAGAATCCATTTTCACATGATGCTGATTTTGTGACTTGTAACAATGTACTAAAAGTGAGAAAAGAAGCAATGTAAAGCTTATTCGTGACTTCAGGCTCATCCTTACACTAAGACTGCAAAACAATGATTGTAACATTGACTGAAAATGCCCACTGCTAGAGCAATCATTAAGACGTATAAAACAACCGGACCTGTAATGAACCTGCCCGGAAAAGACTGCAAGCTTATTTTGGCACAACACAAAACAATTACAGTGCCATCCGCCCTCAGCCAAGGCTCACAGAGCACTGTGGAAATAGTAGTATATTGGGTTCACCAAATCTTTCATAATCAGATGCCAACAGACTATATGAAAGGGATGATACAAAAAAAAGCCTTTTTTGTTCACCTAACCACAAATGTAAAGCCTCTGAAGTTCACTAGGTGCCACTAGAACTTGAACTGGATCCAGGATGTGTGGTTAGATGAGAATAAACAGCATTTTTGGCAACGTACACTCAAGCTGGGTTTGGTGTAAATAGAAGGATGTTTATACAGAAATTAACCAAATCCCCTGAAGGATCAGTAATGTTGTGGCGCTGTTTATATTCCAACAGTCATGGGAACCTTGTTACTGTCTGCTTCTGAATCTTCCAGCAAGACAACATTCGCAAATATATCAGAATCCGGACAAAAATGGCTCAACCAGTCGGCTGACTTCAACCCCATAAAACCTGTGGGGAAGTCAACAGCAAGTTCCTGGAGGATTGGAGAAAGTCTATATTGATTAGATTCTTTAATCTCATTAAACATTAACTGAGAAGGCACAAAATATGAACAAAATATGAAAGCAAACTCAGGAAACTCAATCTAGTTTTAGTCCCATAGTTCAGTACTCAACCCCACTGCTACCAAAACATCACACACAGATCTGATGCAACCATATGCCAATGTTTCATTTAATGAGGTTCCTATGTGCAAAGAAAGAGTCATACGCTCTTAACATGTACACTACCTCCTCTGTAAGGTACCGGATTTAAAAATCAGGTCTATACAGAGCTCCCCTGAGAACTACATTAGCTCCAGGGCTAATGTTTGCATACACACCACTATTAGTAACGCTGTGTGACACTGTTGTTATGTAAGCCAAGCGGATTCAGCTCCTCTGTTGTATGTAGGCTCAGTGAACTCTGAACTGCTCTGTCCATCCTTTTGTTCTGTGCCAAACTTTCCTTTTTCTGGTCTTTTTTTTATACTCGTGTGAACTTTTTCTTAGTTCTTTGAACTGTGCCTCTTTGTCGCACATTCACACTGCAGGAACTGGGGCTGACTGCATTCCTTAAAATATTTTTAGCTACTACTTTGAGGTAGGGCATTTTCTCAGCACATAGGAACCCTGTGTGACGTACGTTTGTGGTGACTGAAGCCCTTGTACTGAGCGCCGCCTTTTTCAAGTATACTTGTACAAACAACAGATCATTACGCTTCAAACTGAAAAAGTACAGAAAATGGCCTAAAAATAGTAGTGACAAAAATAAGATCTAAGGTCCCTGGGAACTACGATCGTTCACAGTTCCTGCAGTGTGAACACACGACAAAGTGAGCAAAGTTTTGGACTATGAAAAAGTTCCTTTGGAGAAAAAGTGCCTACAGATTATTCTCTGCTAAATTGGACCTGATAATATGGACAACGCATAACAATTTGTTCTGAAAATATCACTTGATCTCATTGAGACAGGTTTTAGTGGTTACGGGTTACGTGGTTAGTAGAACAGAGGCATGCTCTCCTACCATCTGAGCTCTCAGGAGCATCTGGGTCTGGCTGGTGGGACTCTTTCCCACAAGCAGGTTCTGGGGAGTGATCTTGCGGTTTGTGCTGGTGGGGCTGGAGCTCTGGCTGGCGCGAACTAGAGCTGGTGACCCTGGCATGCTGGGTACTGAGACCTGAGATAGGGTCATGAAAGAGGGCATAAGATCAACAGCCAACAAGCGTGGTTTAGATGGGCCGTGGTTTTAAAAAATTTGAAGCAGTTTGCCAGAGTGGAAGCAGGTGCTGGCTCTGAGACAATCAACGTGCATGCAAATAAAATATTTCTCCCAAAAAAATCCATCACTGTTTGGAATCTCTCTGGGAAAGATTTAAGGACGGTAAGGAACGGGATACATTTGCCCTACACGTACCGTTTTTTGAGTCTGTTGAGAAGACGAAATGGTGGCTGAGAAAGCAGGAGCCAGTCTGTCCCCGAACAGATTGACCTGACAAGAAGAGACTGAAAATCACAATCCACACCAGGCAACAAGCCTTTTGAAGGAGGCCAATTCCTTGCACTGATGAAACAATGACAAAGATGAAAAAGATGGTGGGATCACTGAGAGACATGATAAGAAAGAAGTTCAGAAAGGGTCCATCTAAGGCATGCAAGTTCATGTGGATGCACCAAGAACCCAGACAACAATGTGATGGAAGTCATAGGAGCCACAACCATGGCAAAGTAAAGAATGGGTGAAAGTTCATCAGCATAGAATTGTGACTGATTGAGATAGAACAGGTTAAAGTTAGAAAAAAAAAAATGACAGGACCATCATTCCTACTTAGAAGCTAACAGCGGGAGGTGAAAAAGGAGGAAATGGAGGAGGCAGCATATCTGACTTCATGCCTGTTGTTGAGTAGCTGTCTGAAGAGCGTCACGTACATTCCAATACACTAATTTATAAAGTCCTCATTAATTTCCCTACCCTGTAGTGGTACAACCTGCCACACCAAACATCGTTGACTTGGTGCCCCATTCGTTCAGAAACTGGCTGAAGTTAGTAGTGCACATGCCAGCAGGTTCCAATATTCCAAAGGAAAAGAGTGGCAGAAGGGTTTTTCATTGCATTTCCAATTAACATATTAAAAGACTTTGGATATTTTGTGGGTAAAACGCTCACATGTTTCTGTGTTTTATGTGTTTTCTAATAAATTCAGTTCAGGATCATGAAGGCCAGGCCAAAGCAGCAGGGCACATGCACACACACTTACACTGGGACACTTTAGAGAGACCAGTTGCCCTTATGCATGTCTTTGGAATGTGGGAGGAAACTGGAGTAGACCAGGAAAGATCATGAAAACTCCACAGTGACAAGGTTTGGCCAGGATGCAACACATGTCTCGGGAGCTGTGAGGTGACAACAAGAACTACTGATTCATCAGCGAGCACTGATCAAAGGACCAGCCAGGGGCATTACAAAAGTAACCCCTGCCCACCCTGAGATGCCATCCTGCCCAGGACACACTTGTTTTTCCACTTTCAATACATTATTCAACAAATTGATTCAACTGAGATAATCAGTACTTTATCATAAAATTGGGTTTACGTTAACAATTAAATGCAAGTGCTTAAGCACGTTTAAGGTAGCCTACACACTGCACACACAAATGTAGCGAGGAATGTGTTTGAAGCATATTTAAGGTACGTTACGCTCTGATGTATACAGTCAATTACATTCTTTTTTACAGTAAATTCATCTTATGATTACAGGATCTTCCTGTAATAGTGGACTGTAAGCTTCCATTTCCTCTATAATATTCAGTCTTTTTTAATGCAAAGAAAACAGTCAGTCTTTGTTTTTTTTTATTCATTGGACTATCACAAGAGAAATGGAAAAAAAATGAGGAAATATGGCTTAATAGATCCAACAATTTATTCGATCAAGTAAAGTTTGATTTATTCACGCAGCAGTAAGTTAACAATTTCAACACAGCTGTAGACTAAACTTGCAGAAACTTCTAAACGAAAAGCGATTTCCTCTTCAAACCAACAGACAGCACATGAAACTACTAATGAGGTCGAAATACATTCATGTCCCGTGAGATTATAAAATAAAACAAAACATTTTATGTGTCAAATAAACACACAGAAACCTGAAGAAGGCGCATTTCTCCACAGAATGTAAATATACCCATAATGCAAAGAAAACACAGGCCAGCCTCCCAATTTCTTAGAGAAACTCCTCCAGCTCTCATGTTCTTGCTCCAGGGAAGGTCAAATTAGATTGGAAGTTCCTCTTCACTACCCCCTCAACCTCTTTCCCGAAAGTATCCACTTGTATAACTAAGACGATGTGTTCACATCAAGACTTGAAGGGAATGAGGACATAAATAACAGTACTGGAATGAATGGACAGGGAGTTGCGGGGCCCGGAGGTGGTCACGAGTAAACAGAAGGTTTGAATGTTTCCATGCAATAGATGAACAGATGAAGACTGTTACCTGCACAACTTTCCTGTCCGTGGGGGGTGGCTGACTATGGAAGGTGGTGACCGCAGTGAGCGCAGAGCTGCTTTTTGAAGTACCATTGGCCTGTTGAGAAGGGCTTACGCTGGAGCTGGTAGTGGAGGGTGTGGTGGTGGTGGTGGTGATGGTGGTGGTGGTACTGGAGGTGGTCGACACCGTGATGCTAGCAGGCTCTGCTTTTGCTTGGGGCTCCTTGTCCATCGCTCCGTGCTGTCTGGACACAAGAAGCTTAAATGAACAAACCGATGTAGGGCCGGTGTGACATCTGTAGGGCTGGATGATTGTTTCATAATGCATTCATTTTCTTAGGTTTGTTTGTTTGTTTCAGGTTATTCCAATTCATTCTGCAAGGTCGGAACTGACGCTGGAGAGGACAGGAGCAAAGTTCTCGTAAAACACCGACACTGGTCGCAGAAATGAGGTGATATTAATTCATAGGGGATGTTCCAAAATGAAACGGAATTGAATTTTTGTGAGCAGGTGTATTACCAGCTGCTGGTTGACTCATTTTAAATGCTAGCCGTCGATCAAATCGCTAACATTGCCTGATTTGGAAATGAATTATTATCCTGAACTACATATTTTTCCAATGAATCAATCAAGAGAGCTAACATTCAGAAATCCATAGATCACCTTAATGTTAGGTGTGCATTACAATATCCCTGGATCAGCACGTTTATATTTAGCCACCTAGCAGACACACTTATCCAGAGAGACTTACAACGTGTACAGTTTTTACAATATAAGCAAATATGGGATCCTTGCTCAAGGGCCAAAAGCCACCCAAACCAATCTTTAGGATTGGATTCTGATACTGTGTTCGCAGCTTTGTTTTTTTTTTTTATTAGTAGTGATATCAATCTCATACTCTGTTTACTCCTGAACAAATAATAATCAATACAGTCACTGCCCACATCATTAGGTACAATTCTACACTCACTGTCCATTTGATCAGTTCTACTTACCATATACAGGGTGAGTCAAAAGCCACAGGACACGTTTATTTCAGAAACAATAGGTAAACTGAAATCTGTAAACACCCCACCAATGGGTGAGGGAAGCATTCTTGAAGGCCATGTCAGGAACATGGCATCTTAAAAGCGGTCCAAACGTTATCAACGCTTAAATTCCAAAACAATTATTTTGTTCGTCACAGGTAACTGAAGACGGATTTGGTGATTTATGAAGTCCGGCGAACACAGCTGCCGTTTCATGGTCACTAGTTTCTCACAGCACTGTTACACCCCTCATAACCAAACTGAAAGAAACCGAGACTGTGGACAAGCCACGTAGTGATCGACCGACCAGGAAAAGTCAACAATGGTTTTGGCGTGTCCTGTGACTTTGGACTCATCCCTTAGGAGCAGTTTGTAGTTCAACAAGTACAGACTGTAGTCCATCTGTTTCTCAACATGCTTCTGTAGTCCCCTTCACTTACCCCTGTTCTCTAATGGTCAGGACTCCCACAGGACCACTACAGATCAGATACTATTTAAATGGTGGATCGTTCTCAGTAATGCTGTGAAACTGACATGGAGGTGATGTGTTATGGCGTGTTGTGCTCGTATTAATCTATCAGACACAGCCACCAGTATCCTGTAGGCAACATACGGATGACTAACACAAACTGTGCAATTACAGATGAGCTGCTATCTCTGACTCTACATCTACAAGGCGGAGCAATATGGCAGACGTGCCGAGAATGATCCACCACCCAAACAGTATCTGTGAGGGTCAGTATCAATGGAGGGTTTCTCTTGATATTTTATTGATTTCAGCAATAGCATTTTATAAAGAGGACTTCAGTGTTTAGAAATAAAACTCATGCAGACGGTAATAAAGTTGCTGCATTATGAGCGAGTTACACTCGCTATGAACCCGGATGTTTGCGTCACACGAAAACCATGTCATTATTTATAGAAAAGTAGAACTATATAGTGCATATTAATATATAAAGTAAAACTTTACACCTGTGGTTGCAATTATAATCTGTATAATCTGTACATTCCGAAACGTTTCTGACTTACACTTGCATCCTAAATGGTCCATCCTGAAAATATCCATGGTCAAAAAACTGCCTTTTTCCATTTTGAGTCACTACCCGTCTATAAAATCAGAGGTGTTTAAGCGGATCTGGACAGCCCTACTTATAACACACTTTTACAGTTTATTTTATGAAACAATAAAACTTCTCGCTTAAGAAAACTGTCGCTTCATCTGTGTTACAGAAGTGTCTATACCAGGCCGAAAGTTCTGTGTCTTTTGCTCACAGAAGCACATTACAAGTCACTAGACAGTGCATGTCTGATAATGGAATATGAAGAGCCGTATGATTATTATCAGCTGTGAGTTCAAACCAGTCCATACAGTGCTGCAAGCATGTCCAGGCAGCCGAGTGCCGCATGAAGTGCTTAAAAAATAAATACATAAATAAGCATTTGACAAAAATGTATTCTGAACGCATTTCGTATTTGTAAATGTAATAGAATTCAAATGAAACAGTATGTCCGAAGCTTAACTCTTGCAATCGAGTGAGTGTTTGTTGGGCAATGACACATTGATTTCTATAGCAATTTCTAACATTGAACATGCCTCAAAGCAGCTTTACAATTGTCCGATATATTCTATTGTCTAAGCCCAAGAACAAATTGAGCAGGCCTAGGGTGACAGTGGCAAGAAAAAAAACTCCATAAACACTTAAGTGTTTAAGAAAAGTTTATAGTTTAAACAGAGAATGGTTTCAAATAAACTTGATTCAGCAGTACAACATTAATTACTTGCCAAACTTAATTACTTTGCCAAATTGCCTGCAAATTCAAATAATGCTTCTTTTTTTTTTTTAATGGACTTGTGTGGCACTGCAGAAAGTTTCTATAGAATCAAGACGGCTACTGGATGTAACAGGGCAACAAAAAAATTGAACGCTACACAATGCATAACTTATATAAATAGTAACAGCTGCACAGACTACCAAATTCGCATGCTCTTCATGGGGTGAGATTCCACAAACAGTCTAGACTTTAACCGAACAAATTGCCATTCCAGCTCATGATATTGTTTTAGAATGCACCTGCCTAAACATCGGTACACAGTACATACACTGTGTGTATTTCGTAATGTGGTATAGAGTCTGGAGTTGTATTCTGTTCTAACCTGAATAAGGTGTGAAGAGAAAAGAGTGGCTAGACTACTCTCTACCCCATATTCCAGAACTCGCACCTGAAAGAGGAAGGGATACACTTAAACACGGGTCATAGTAACTGAAATATGTTATGTGGTTGCAGGGGTCAGTAATTTGGTAAACACCCGAGACGGTGAAGATGGATGAAATATCCTCTATTAAAGGACCACACCAGACCAGAGTATTTTATCTCATGTTGGAAAAGATGTGCTCCGACAGTACCAGGAGGTGGAAATCATTTGACGTTATAAAGGGGAGCTTTTACATTGTAATTTTGGCTTCTTGTTTAGCTGTTAAGTGGGCAGTTCAAATAAGGATCACCCGCCGAATTAATGCAGTTAAGCTCTTCCATGTTACTGATCCACTCGGATGTGAAGCAATGCCAGATGCTCCAGGGTGAATGTGTCTGAAGAGCTGTGGTGGTGTACTGGTTAACGTACCGCACTGGGAACCAGAAGGTCCAGGGTTTTAACCCAACCTCCACCAAGGTGCCACTTTTTGGTTCTTCCACATCATGCTTAACCCACAATTGTTCGGACTGTAAAATTGTACATATCGATGACAGACCGATTTATCATTGGCCAATGAAGTGAAGAACGTACAGACACATTTTGCCTCCTGTGTTACAACTTGCAGGGCATGAACTGATTTTACTGACTAAAAACAAAGAGATGCTGAGAGAACATTCGGGAAGCGTGGGGCCATGAGAAGATAAAAAACAGGATTTAAAAACAACAAAAAGATGCTGCTGCTACCAAAAACATTAGACGCATTTATATTTTTTCCCAAGATATGCAGACAGAGACATTGCATTTGTAACTTATGTTCATTTATGTTTACCAATTTTGTGTCCCACTTATTATTATTAATTTTTACTAATTATTTGATCCGTTGCAAATTGTGGTACTGTCCATCTATCACCCTGCTCTCTAAATATCAGCATTGGCTTTAGGTACTGGGCTGTTGAATTTTGACTCAGAGACAGACACACAGAGACAGACAAACAGAGACAGACACACAGAGACAGACACACAGAGACAGACACACAGAGACAGACACACACAGACAGACACACACAGACAGAGAGAGACAGACAGAGAGAGACAGACAGAGAGAGAGACACACACACACACACACAGACAGACAGAGATAGACAGAGACAGACACACACACACACACACACACACCCACACACACACACACACACACACACACACACACACACACACACAGCCCATGTCTCACTATATTTGTGGGGATCACTATAGCCCAATCCTTAACTCTAATCCCAGCAAGTTCATGGACTTTTTACTCTTTTGGTTTTCTGAAAGACAGTTACACTTTAGGGCAGCACGGTGGCTCGGTGGGGTAGCACTGCTGTCTCACAGCAAGAAGGTCCCAGGTTCAATCCCAGGTTGGCGTGGCCTGGGTCCTTTCTGTGTGGAGTTTGCATGTCCTCTCTTTGTCCGTGTGGGTTTACACTGAGTACTCCAGTATCCTCCCACAGTCCAAAGATGTGTGTTAGGTTAATTGGTGTCTCTAAAGTATGTGACTGTGTGTGTGTGGCCTATGATGGATTGGCACCGACTGGCCTGCAACCCTGTGTAGATTAAGCGTAAAATAATGAATGAATGAAGTTGCAGTTTATGTTTTTTAAAGTTAACTTTGTGAGGACCAGAAAAACAAACAAAAAAACCTCAACCAAACAAACAACAAAACTAGTTGGACATTTTTGCTTGGTGGTAACTTCAGACCAGCAGCACTGTTGTGTCTGATCCACTCTGACTCATGATCCACCACCTAAATAATATCTGGTCTTTGGTGCTCCTCTGGGGGTCCTGATCATTACAGAACAGAGTAAAGGACTAACAAAGTATGTAAAGACTCTGAAGTCTGTGACTGATTATTTAAACATGAAGACCAGCAAGCCTTTAACCATGTTTTGGTAGGTACTGCATGTCCAATTAATGCCAACATCAAGGCTGGACCCAGGATTGTCCAGTAGGACATTACCCAGGACATGACTCTCCCTCCACTGGCTTAACTTATGCATCTAGATATTACCAGCTACCCACCTGATGGTAAACGAAATGCGAGATGTTGTACGTAAGTGAATTTTAGTCCATACCCACAGTTCATTGGTACAATGAACTACTGATCCCACAATGCATTGCACTGCCGTAGTTGACGTATCTCAAATCATTCTAAAATGCTGTATTTTACTGTATATGCTGCACATTTCATATTGAACCAGCGTCGCGAAAATATGAATAACGGTTGTATCTAAACACCAGCAATAACAGATACTAGCCAATTTAGGCCTTTTATTACTCGAGCAGTGTTACAAACCTCAAGCTACCATACTAAATAGCATGCTTAACTAATACACCATCTGGCATGTTATACACCCTACGTAGTATGCTAATATGCGGTTTGGGACGAAGCCGTAAAGTTCATGCAGGAAGCTGTGGTGACAGTTAATCGTCAATCGTTACAATTCAGCGAATAGGAGTCGATGAGCCGTGATTCTATCCAATCGGAAGCGAGGATTTGGCAGAGTAGGCGGGACTGCGTCTCTGTTGTGTTTCTGGAAGCTCCCAGCTGAGAAGGGGAGTGCAGAGAACAGTTTTTGTTTCGTTTCTCCACGGTTTCTCTGGTTTGCCTTTCAGTAAAACAGGTATTTTTTTTATTGAATACACTTTCGTTTATGAGCGCAAATGTGAAAAAGAAGCATTTTAAAATATAAATCACGGTTGAGTGATGCGTCGAAGTCATCTTGATGTGGTAACTCGTAAGCGGAGCTATGCTAAGCTAACGTGACTTTACAGCGTTAGTAAGAAATACCGGCAATTTTTGTAAACGTTCACTCTTTCCAGTTGTATATACACGTAAGGGCATCCTAAGTAATGGAAATAGAACCGGTGAAATGTTTCAGGCGTTGTAAGACCAATGACGCTGAGTCATTAGCTAGATAGCGGGCTGATACAGAACACGCAGTACTGTCTACAGTTGTGCACTACTTAGGGTGCTTAATAAATTCACCTTATGCAATATCTTAGTGCACTCTGTGTAAGGCGAAGTAGCATTTGGGATAAATCCCTGGTAGTAGCTGAATGTCAGGTTTCCTGTTATAAGAAAACTGTTTTAAAATCTAAAAAGAAGCTTATGTTTTATGATCTTGTTTATAGCTATTTATCATACAAATAACTGGATTAGAATGAAGTATTACGATA
>JAYJMA010165555.1:0-13458 GCA_036873895.1 Parotocinclus cabessadecuia
ACACACACACACACACACACACACACACACACACACACACACACACACACACATATATATATATATACACATGCATACATACATGCACACACTTCATGAAATGTCAAAGAAATCAGAAAACTTTAGTATAGGAATGGGAAACCTGGAAGGAAATAATCAGTACAGTTCTTTTCCTTTACTCCACCCTTCTTTGTGGATTATCTTCCTCTCAGTGAGGCAATTTGTGCAACCTGTTCCATTTAATGGTATTCTGGGAAAAGCAGCAGTATTTATAGAATAGCATCTAAAGACATGTTCATATTTGTGGCATGACTATTAATCTCCGTCTGTTTTCACGCCAATCAAAACTGCCACCACACATACATAGGAGCCCTTCTCTATTTAAGTCAGGTAAAAGGGAAGCTCAATTAAATATTTTTATGTTAAGTTCTTACCTGGATGTGGCCGTGTGAAAGGGCCATCTTTGGCTTGCGTTACTCCAAAACAAAGGAACACCAGAATGCTAGCCACAATTCCTCTGAAATGCAAAAAACACAGATTCTGCAGTCAGCTATCTTAAAATTTAAACAATAACATGAACCTAAGCACTTAGCCTACATTTAACCCTCTGATTAGGCAGATTTTAAGAGGATGTTGTCTTTACAAGTATACTATTTTGGCAGTAGCTGTCCTGTACAGTTAACTACATCACTTAACAGCTCTAAGCATGTGAAGTACACAAAAAAGTCAGAAATCCAGGTCTCCTTGTGAATAGAGCATGACCAACCAAGGGATCAAGAAATGAGAAAAGTCCACTGTGGTGAAGACAGCATTTAATTCATCACAGTTAAGTCTAAAGCACACTGCATGCCTTTCATAAGTACTACCAAACACATGACTCAACAACTTGTCAGCATTCATTTTGTGATCATAAGATATAGCATGTAGTGATCATATATAGCATAAGTATGCAAATTACTGCAGATGACCATGTCAAATTAGACCACACTATCTTCAATCAGACAACACAGATTGCACCATGAATTGCACATCAGTCAACAAAAATGCTGTACATACACCAAAGCACCCTAGGAATCTTGCACTGCAGCCCTATCCACTATCACATTGTTATGCTGACATGGATGACTCCCTATTACCAAATGTGAATGATTGATTGATTTGACATTTTTATGTTAACTGAAAACATTAATGGAACGCAAAAGATGAAGCTGTGGCATGCACATAAAGCAAGCAATGTCAAATTTCATGCAACACGAAAACAGCAATGTGAACTATCTCAACTTTTTTTGCCATTGCATCAATATTCAGGCTTTAGCGCTGTTACGCACTTTGGAGCCCTGACACTGTCCTGTCTCAAAGATTCATTCATTCATTAAGTCGTGGGCCAGCCGGTGCCCACACAGCAACTCTGGGCGCAAGGGCAGGAACAACCCTAGACGGAGCGCACATTCATCATAGGGTGCAAATTCATCATAGGGTGCACACACACAGCGCCACACACACACACACACAGAGCCCCACAGACACACACACAGAGCCCCACAGACACACCCACAGCGCCACAGACACACCCACAGCGCCACAGACACACCCACAGCGCCACAGACACACACAGTAACACACAGCAACAGACACACACAGTAACACACAGCAACAGACACACACAGTAACACACAGCAACAGACACACACAGTAACACACAACTTTAGAGACACCAATAAACCTAACCCGTCTTTGAAATGTAGGATTAAACCAAAGCACCCGGAGTAAACCCACGCAGACACGGGGAGGACATGCAGACTCCACACAGAAAGGACCCAGACCGCTCCACCCTGGGATCGAACCCGGGACCTTCTTGCACCGAGCCACCATGCTGCCCTGGCTTCAATCATGTACTACCAAACTAAAAATGATTTTTTAACTAAGCTGCAAAGTTCACTTTTTTATTAGCAGACAAGTCAGCACCTCGCTTATAAATGAAACTGAAAGGATATTGCACAAGGTGCTTATATTTACCCAGTTTTCTATTCATTCGGCCTTTACAATAAGCAATTATTGCCTGTACAGCATTAAAACTGATAGCTAAGAGGCTGCCAATAACGGTTATTCCCTGTTATAACCCAGCCCTCCTCCTCCTAAATCATCCTCCTCCTAAAGGACAATATAGCAAAGAAACTTGCAATTGTAACTGCAGCAGCAGTAATAAACAGAAACAAGCAAGTATTCTCAGGTGAGAGCACTAAACGTTTACGACGGGAAATTGCCAAGACAGTAACAGTCTTGGCAGTTAAATCAGTTGCTGCGCTGAAGTTGATCGTGACTGGACAAAGAGTTCTGGTTTATGATTGTTTTATGATCATTGGCGGGAGTGGAACTAGCCACGGCAGCAAGACAGTGCTTTTATTAGCTGGGCCCCACATTCAGACATTCTGAGACCTGCTGTAGAAAACTGTAACGTAGCCTCATGTTCCTTAAAACCTGCCACAATATATAATATACAATTATGAATCCTGATCTCTAACACTTTTACATATCAACACTGACATGAATCCTGCTGTATAAGTGTGATTGGATGCACTTATTCATCCGATCGCTGCAGAAAATCTGATGAACAATCAGACATGCGCTTAAGTGATCACACAATGGGAGACCCACAGGTTTATGTGACCGGAGCAATAATCGAATATTTACTCTGGAACCAGGCAATAATCTCACAAGAAGATGCGATGTGAACCTCAAACTTTTATATTAAGTCATTTAATTCTTCATTTTCTCATATACATGTCCTTCATTTTCTCCAGAACACGTTCGGCGGCCGCTTAACAGGTGCCGCGTTTAATTTCGGGGTTGCCAGATCCCACAAGTTCAAAAATCAACCATCTATGAAAACTAATATCAACAGCCATAAACACTGGGCAGGTAGGATCTGCAACTCGAATGACTCATGGGAATCTCTGTATGTAAGCAAGTCACAGTGCAATTCAACCTGCTCAAACGAAGATCAAGTTTAACATGTAAACTGAGTGTTTATGTAAAAGAATGGATCAACAAATGAACTTAAATATGTCCCAGGAATAATAATTTTAGCAAGGCCACAGTTAATAAGAGGAGCTGAAGTAATAACTGTGCATGTTTAAATTACTCAGAACTTCCACATGATCTTCCCAGTAAAAAAACATGCAGAGAGAAAGTAACAGAGAAACTCACAATGGCCTAAATCATGTAACGGATCTAGCTAACGTGCTACAACCTCGTGTTGTCTTGGCAGGCATGTGCAGACTGAGAACACCAACTGAAATCGTAATATGGATACACAGTATCTCACAAAAGTTAGCACACCCCTCACATTGCTTGTGCCCTCAAAATAGCTCATCACACAGCTAATAATGCCTAAAGCCGCTGGTTCTCCATGTACGGATGTGGGGACACTGTCATTACTGTCATACATTTCATTTATTCTCTGTTTCCTCTTGTGGCATAGCAATGATTCGTCAGAAACCTGTCTTGCGCTTTCCACCTCCCGGCTTGCATCTCAAATCCTTTGGCTTTACGTTTTGGCACTGACAGTCTGAAGTCTTCCCAAAAGCCATCGTTTTCCTATAATCCTTCTTTTCCTTCTTCAGCATGATTCACACTGTTCATTCTCTTCAAGCGTCTACTTCATGGATTAGCTACCTATTCTTTGCTCGTTTGTGTGAAAGTGAATATTTAACTTTCTCAAATGTTAACATTTACATTCACGTCAGTATCTGGTTTTCAGTGGGCGTTCATGCTGAAGATTTGGTCTGCATTATGCATTCGTTCGTTCATTCACGTTTTTATCCGCTTGATCCTTTACTGGGTCGCAGGAGACCTGGTGCGTAACCGGCGGCACAGGGCAGAAGGCAGGTAGACACCCTAGACACGGGGCAGAGGGCGCCAGGACTGTGTAAGAAAACTGGAGCACCCGGAAGAAAACTTCAATTCAATTCAATTCAATTTTATTTCTATAGCGCTTTTTACATCGTAGCATCGTCTCAAAGCAGCTTTACAGTAATACAATTATCTAAAAGGCCAATCCCAAGTTGAGCAAGCCCAGGGCGACAGTGGCAAGGAAAAACTCCCTAAAATGGTAGGAAGAAACCTTGGGAGGACTCAACAGGGGACCCGTCCTCCATGGGCGGCCTAGATGTTAATTAAATAAATACCAACTGCATAAATTAGTTTAAAACAAATAACAAATTATTAATAAAATGTAAATTAGGAGTAAACCCACACAGACACAGTGAAGACATGAAGACCTCTCTAGCTGGCGACTGAACCTGGGACCTTTTTGCTGTGAGGCACCACCGCTACCCCCTAGGTCTGGAATATGGGATTCTATTCTATTCTACAGGATTCGAGTACTATTCTATTACTAGTTCTGACTTTCAATACCAAAAGGAATGCATAATATTGAAGGCTATGAGTTGTTGATGAAATTGGCCATTATGAAATAAACACATCTCCGCACAAATATTCAAGGAAAACGGAAAAAAAAAACCTATTATAAACAATAACAGGCTTAAACTCACATTTAAGCTGAAACTAAAACAAGACATTGTATACACAAAATCATTAACAAGGTGCGCCAAAGTAGTAAAGTAGTAAAGTGACTGTTTAACTTAAGGTAAGGTACTGGACTAAGGTCCAGGGTTCAAATCCCACCTCTGCCACAGTTGGGTCCCTGATCAAGGCCCTTAAACCCACAATTGCTTGGATTGTAAGACTGTATGAATTGTAAGTCGCTCTGGATAAGGGCGTCTGCTAAATAACAAAAATGTCAAATGTAAAGGAGTGAAGAGGGAGGAGTGCAGTTTGGAATCTGGTAGTAGAGAACACGAGAGACTAAACCAAAAATTCCTAAATGCCTCCACATTACTGCCGACACAGCACACGACCTACTGCCGACCCAACCCACAATCCCTCTTCCAATCATTCATGAACAAGGCCCAAAGATTCCTGTACTTCTCCACTTGAGGTAAGTTCTCAGCCCATATATAAAAAGGAGCATGGCATTACTGTTATTATTATTAGTATTTTATTACATACTTCATTCCAGCACATCATCCCACGCCAATGTTCCGAAGGACATTTTTGGTCGACCGTAATAATCTGATCTGTCTTTTTACGCTCTTCAGTCCGAATTGTTAAATACTTTCCAACTCCATTATCTGAAACTCTTTCTGTATCAAACATTCAGACAACAGGAGATTGTTTCCTATACTGACTGTTGCAAAATGCCTATCTACTTCCTGTGTAAAGTTCCTGTGGACTTTCTGATTGGCCCTGTTGCTGAATGTGCAGATCGGGTACTCGGCTGTTCCACCGCGTGTTTCTTCCAGCCCTAAACTCTACAATACAAAATAAACGGCATTTACCTTACAATTAACCACTGACCAGTCACTGAGGTTTTGAGGAAGCCAGGACGCACAGGGTGAGCTATGCTCAGCCCCATTTTCAGCAGCATTAGCTCTGGAGTTTAGAGGTTTAGGATTTATCCTCAATTTTAAAGGCCAATGTGGTCTTTAACCTTTAGCCTCTTGTGTTTAACCACTGAACCTGGAGGGGATACGGTTCAGTCAGACAGCAGAAGGGTCAACTTTGCATCCCTACCAAGCTGCCAGATGTTAGACGAGGTCGCTCTAAATACTAGCACCTTTAGGCTATAGAAGCTGTTTTTTTCTGATTTTCTTTTTCGTATTTTTTTAAATACTGCATACATATTTGCTGTCTTTCCCAAACAGTGGTTTACACAATTTATTGGTGGCAGTACAGTACAGTAAACGCTGTAAATGCATTGTTATTATTGCGTGTGGAATTTTAATTTTTTTTTCTTCACTCAAGCAATTTTCAAACGCCACCCCATGCTTTTTACAGTCCAAGCCATTAGGACACAAGAGTGTGTAACTACAAAACGTAGTTATGTAATCATTTATGGTAACATTTTCTACATTTAACTGTACAGCATTTGAATTTCAAATGCATTTTGAAGTAAATTATTATTGTGACTATTATTAAAGTAGTTATTGGGCAACCGGATAATGAACGAACGAACGAACGAATGCTATATGGTGGAATACAACAAGAATAACTTTTAACTGTACTCCAAAATGTTCCAGGAAACACAGCGTATGTATTTAACCCCACGCACAGATATTTCTGCCACAACCCTAACACATCTCTAACTCCTCTGGAACTGGTGACCTATATTCAAATATCTGCTGTACCCAAGTCAATCGTCATTGATGAATTTGACACAGAAGGCTAACTGATAACTTTTCGGGTAAATATGTTGCCTTACATTTTATGACATCGGACAGAACATTTGTCAAGCCTTACTGATGCAGATGTTTACGTAAGTGACTGTCCTATCCTGTATGCTAGAGGCTCTCCCGGTTTACTATGGCAGGAAAGCAGACATCCTGACGCCCGAAGCCTAAAGCACAATCTAAAGAGTGTCATTCAAAACTAGATTATTCAACAACTGAACAAAAGGCATTGTCACGAAGCTTCACAGGCCCAAAATAAACATTGATAAGGAAGAACTGCTTGAGATAGCGGAGGGAAAAAAAGCTTAAAAAGACAACGGACGGTATGATTTTGACCTTAATATTGTCGTATATCGCACAAACATCAAAGCAGTAACTTCTTTATTGACCAAACCTCGAGTAATATTCTGGTTTAGCTTGTCTGCTAGCATTTAGCATCGCATGACCACCGTTGGTCCACCGTTAGATTTGCTGTTTTACCAGTGGGATAGTGACCGTATACAGTTCGACACTGTCGACGACTGGACTCAAAAATTTCAAACATGGATTTGTCACCTCATAATACTCTTCCACTGATCTTCGTCGCGCTCATATTTTAGTCGTTTCACCCCAGTCCCCCTTGACTGCTACCCATCCAAAAAGACCGTTCCTGACCAAGCTTCTCTGAACTGTAGAACAGTCAACTTGGCATCGTAGGAAACCTGAAAGATGCTGCTATTGCTTAAGTATAAGGAGAGGCCAGACACTTGCCAGTGCAGCCTACAAAAGCTGTTTTCTGTTTTTGTATGCTATATACAGATCTCCTGTTGCAATATGATCTAATGGTGGCCTAAGACTTTCGCACAGCACTGCATTTTTATTTAAAAAAAAAACAAAGGAACCCACAATTGGCCATCAATTGATGATGTGCTTTCAAGGACCTCCCACTGAGGACTCGTTTTATAATCTATTTTGCTTCATAATTTAGTTATTTTATTACTAATTTACATTTTACTATTGATTTGTTATTGATTTCAATTGCTACTTACCTAATTTTGCTATAATTTAATATACTTTTAAGTATTTATTCAATTAACATCTAGGCCACCCATGGAGGGCGGGTCCCCTGCTCAGTCTTGGCTCCTCTCAAGGTTTCTTCCTTCTACTTTCAGGGAGATTTTTCCTTGCCACTGTAAGGCCTTTTAAGATCATATAATATTGTAAAGCTGCTTTGAGACAACGTTCCGTTATGAATAAAAATCAATTTGAATCGAATTGAATTCTAAATCCTTTGATAGCTTGTTTAAAACGTTTATAGAGAGTGACCTAACCAAGCAACACAAATACATTTTGCAGATATTTCTTCAGACACGGTGCTCGTGGCAAGTGGGCGAAATTAGACTGTGGTTCATGCATGCCTAAGGTCCATAATGTGAAACATTTAGGCATTTACTCTGTTGACAAACAGGGGCAGCAGAATGGCTTTTACTGAACACTTCAGCGATTCACGACATGACACCACCAACAACTATGCTCATCAACTTTCATGAGACCAAGAGAACTTTCTGGGTTGCTTCCTCTCGGATATTTCTTCTTGAAAGGCAAAACACTGTTTGTTCGGTCTGGATAAGCCTGAACTGATCTTCCTTCTCCCTGACCTCGATCAAAAGGTCACAAGGTTATATCCCTCAGGTTCTGGTGTGTCTGGATTGATTTGTGATTGGAGTTGGCAAGGCGTCTCATGACCTGGTTCAGTCCAAGCTTCCAGGGCGTTGGCTGGCAAGGACCCCGGGACACATTCAATACGGCATGTAATGTTTGCAATCCCAATAAAATGTTCAGTTCTGTATCCAGTAAAAGAGCAAAACCAACTATAACCAAAAAAACAAAACTATGGTGCCTGTGTGTCTTGATACCAGGCCTATTCCGCCCGCACAACAAATAGAATATATACATCACAGGTATGCGCCATTTAACATCCACATTACGTTCTATGAAACAGGAAACGGGCCATGACGAACACTGACTAGACATTATTATGGTAATGTACCCCAGACACAGAGTATTTTACTAAAAAGACTAGAGGAAAGCCATACACATTACACATTAACCAAGGTGAAGGTTACTAGTCCAAACGTGAGCTAATGAGCGGTCGAGCATACGACTTGTAAGGGGATAAGTTTCCATGTGAATGGCATGTTTCGGCTCCTTTAACTCTAACTCTGCTCTCGGATCTGTTGTTTAATGCTGTTGATGCGATCCATTAGTGGTTGTCCTGCCAAGCTTCTGCACAGAACCATGAACGACTGGATGAGAACCCACTGAAGAGAGTGATAGGATGAGGGTAAAAACAAGCAGTGCTGTACAGTGTCTTTGCCATTTTTGAATCCGTCTGCAACCGATGGCAGATTTTTGTTTCCTGTGGTCATTTGTAAACCATGGGCCATTAAGATTGAACCGACATTGATCGGATGGACGTTACATACCTGTGCTGTATTCTTTTAGTATTTACTGCACTAAACAAGAATGCTGATCACAGAAATCAGAGACAGATTCCTCTACACCAGAAATATGCACAAAACTGCAGTCAGTCACAGAAATAATAACAGTAGCTGAATGAGCAGCGCTACAACATTTTGGTGACGCAAATTCTGATACCCAGACCTAGATTTACCTACTGGGTTACCTGGTGTCACATACTTCCAGTACAGACCTGTCCAACTCAAACCACCAATAGAAAAACGGGATGAAAATTAAAAAACGCTTTAACTGAATATAACGGGACGTGCACTCCTTCAAAAATGTAAGAATTTAACTCCACGACTGGGGTTTAGCAAACGTTGCAACGTTACGGGCACTGCATGGCAGTATGCAAGGCATGTACCTTTTTGGCAGCCCGTGATGGGGACCTCCTGCTGGGTTTGGTAATGTCACTGCTCACTGTGGAAGGCACTTTGGACATGGAGCCATTTTCCCGCTTGCTGGGTGTGGGTAGAGAGGAGGAAGAGGTTGATGGACCAATTCGTATCGCCATGTCCTCCGTGCAGGTGAGACGAAGACTGCGTAGGTACTCGTCCGTCTCACGGTCGACCACCAACAGCCTGGTCTCATGTTCCAGCCCCTTGATCCTCTGCACCACCTAAGAACCGGTGAAGCATCATGGGTCACACACCAACCACTGTAGCATGTCAGGTTAACTTCTGGATTCACACGCTATGAGTTTGCATTAATGTAATAAACCCGGCTTAAACATGCACAGCAATAGCGTTTAAAATGTATTTCTCATTCACAGTAGTAATTAACCGCAGTCGAACTCTGCTACCCTAAAAAAATGCTTACAAAAAAATTAAATCCGTGTCAACTCTGGTTTTTTCCGACCATTAACCTGCCATAACCGTTGTCAACCAGGAAAACGCTAGAATCGGAAGGCGTTCTGAATGGTACACTATCTCTCTAATTGCAAATTCATGTTTGTTCATATCTAAATATATACTCAGTTATCATTTTATTAGGTACACAACAAGTCTGGATCCACACAGGTCAGGGTACTATTTGGGCCGTGGATCAATCTCAGCAATGCGTTAGATTACCGTGTTGTTAGTGTGTGTGTGTTAAAATCAGACACAGCAGTGTTGCTGGAGTCTGTAAACACGGTGTTGACTTACTGTGCACTCTATTAGGCACATCTACCATATTGCTCCAAATTGTGGATGTAAAGTCAGAGACCCTGGCTCGTCAGTTGTTGTATAGTTTGTGTTGTGTTTTTAGGGTGGTGGACTATTTTCAGTCCAGCAGAGACACTGAGACTTTTATAAACTCCAGCAACACTGGCGTGTCTGATCCACACACTACACCGCATCATCACGTCAGTGTTGCTGCAGTGCTGAGAATGATCCACTAACCAAACAGTACCTGGGACTTTCATAGAACTGTGCTGGCCTAGTGTTAAGGTACTGGACTATGGACCAGAAGGTCCAGGGTTCAAACCCCACCTCTGCCAAGCTAGCACAGTTGGGTCCCTGAACAAGGCCCTTAACCCACAACTGCTTAAATTGTATGTCGCTCTGGATAAGGGCGTCTGCTAAATGACAGAAATGTAAATAGACCTGATTTACAGGTGGTCCTGATCACCAGTGTCCATTAGACAGCTGGACTACAGTCTGCAATTTCAGAACTACAAAGTGCCTCCATAGGGCAACTGGAACTGCTAAAACTGACACTGAATGTGGAAAAGAAACAAGAAGCTGTACCTAATAAAGTGATCAGTCAGTGTTTGCAAACAAAACTTGCTGAAACACTGACCGATTTCATATTTACATGTATATAATTTTAGCGCACACACCCTTATCCAGAGCGACTTACAATTCACACGGACTTACAATCCAAACATTTGTGCATTAAGGGCCTTGCTCAGGGAGCCGACTGTGGCAGAGGTGGGATTTGAACCCTGCACCTTCCGGTTCACAGTCCAGTACCTTAACCGCTAGGTCACCACAGTCCAGTCCAATAAACAAAATAACTTTTACTACGTATGACATTCGAGTATCAAACTAGAGCTTACTAAGATTTTTGGTGGGAGCTGTTTTATTTTTCACGCAGGGATCAAAGCACCCGTCCCATAACCACCCTTTATCCTATCAATTTCAGTCTCTCATTATGTCTGTGATGAAGAACATACATCCAGTCAGACAGCCAGAGTTTCTTTACTGTGCCACTGATTAGCATGATTAATGATCACTGTATTAGCAGAGGAGCATGCAGTCACATTAACCTTACCCTTCGTTGGACTTAAGAAACCCAGCACAAACCCTGAAACAACAGCCTCAGGGACCAGTGGTGGCATGCTTTACACCACTCCATCTGGGCCCTTGAGCAAGGCTCTTGACCCACAATTACTCACACAGTAAGATTCAGTGGATTTGCAAGCACTTAATAATCATTAATCATTTAAAAATAATCATTATCATGTTTCTGCAGTTTTCTGATTACTCAAGCAGGCATGTAAACAGGAAAACCTGATTTCTTAGACGAGACTGGGGCATAGAAATCAGGTTAAGACATTCATTGAGCAGTCTTGATATTAACACAGTAATTGTATTTCTCAGTGCATGTACATCAGAACTCTGATTTCAATCGATTTTCTCACTCTGCACATGCACTTACATGTAGCCACGAAGCAGCGCACAGACTCAAAGATCGCTGCCAAGTCTGGAGATTTCACTTCGTTTGGGCTTGTTTTCATAGATCTGAAATGCAGCATCTGCAAAACGGCTATCCAGAGACTCTAAAATGCAACACGTCTTCAAGAAAACGAAGAATTTCATCATTTAACTAAATCTCAACCTTCTGTGACCTTTTTGGCTGGTTGTGAAAAACACACAGCTTTCCCAATATCGGTTTACTCAGTTGTATATACACTTATTAATTAGATGACTGATCAAATTACTAAGATTTTCTGCAGTGGTCAGATTATTAAATGCATGGAAGCACACTCAGCGTATAAGTTGTGAGCCCCTCTGGAGCACGCTCTTTCATGAACACCCCTTCCATGATTCTCTTTGGCCAAAATTGTCGTGCTGTTATTGCTTCAAAACACTGTAGTTTGGACCTCTGTAGTATGCGATGTGACTGAGAGAGTTTTTGAGGAATGTATGTACACACGCATATTTCTGCATAACGCTTTAAAGCGCACTGATGAATGAGATATGATGAATGAGAATTATTTTTCGATTGAAATAGTTCACGTAGTGGCTCTTGGGCTCTTGGGCTCGGGGTAATACTAAGCTTCTGGAAACAGTAGATTCTGGGGTCCTGATTTTAAATCACAAGTGGAATAAGCAACGTGAATCTCCAGTGCTTTATGAAACCCTGCTACTGGCTGTGGACTCATCCAGGTTGTATCTCTTCTGGACCTGGTGGATTCCAGGTTGGGTTCCAAGGTTCCAGGATTGCATGCTTTTAGGTATTTATGTGTGATTTAGATGTCCATTACACGGGGTTCATATTCCAGTACATGGAACTGTAACTATACTGTATGTGGCTGATCGTTGGGATAGGCATCATTTTGAAAAATGCGATAGTATTCCTTAAATTAAACACTTTAACATGCAAGCACCCAGTGTGGAAACATTGCCGGTCTCAAAACACCTATAGACCGTGTTTATTTTGGATAAGGGCCAAAGGAAAAATACTCAGCATGGAAATTTAGTTCCTGCCACATTGTGGGCTAAATATGTGCCGGAATTCCAAAACATACGCCGTTTTATAATCAGAACACAACCTGAACACATGCCTGCAATATTGTTACATCATTAAACAGGGTCGAATGGGTTAAAACAGTAAAGCAGACATAAGCGCCACTTGGCAAACAAAGGCTCGAATCCAGCATGTGAATAAGCTATTAAAGCACAAGGACTCGTCCCTGGGAGCTTCAGATAAGGGTTCACCAAAAGATGTAATTAAGTAAATGCACCGCAGGAAGCAGAGCTGTGTCAGGAGCATGTGAGGGCACTTTAGATTGGAATCCAGAACACACTGGAAGATGGAACAGTTAGCAGACATCAAATCAAGTGGCAAAATCTAACAATCGAATTATTTTCAATGCTAATGACAACCAAACTCAAACAGGCTGGGAATTTGAGTCGCTCCCACGATCCGACCAGCACAGACGTGTTCATTGTGCAGCAGCAGCAGCAGAGCAAAAGCGATAATGTTGGCTGCATGAAGCCGTCTCCAGAGAGATCAGACAAGCAATCTGTTATCACACTTCACGCCAGGTATCAATAATAAAAAAAAGAATGTGTCGTTCAGAAAAAAAAAGCAGAAACTAAAGAAACAAACAAAACTTTCGTTTATTAAATAAGATTTTATTTCAGTGCACCAACAGTCAAAGGGAAGAGCAAGTTCACAACTTTCCAAACTAAATAGACTGAATTTATCCATGTTCTTGCATATTGTTCTGTGTTCTTTTACACACAGAAAAGTCATAGGGACATGGAGAACATGCCAAACTAAAAGCATCCAGAGGCAAGGGTCAAAGCTTTGTCTCTGAGTCTAACCTGCACCAACACTAGGTTATGTTAAAGAACACGAGTTGTTAAACTTTTAAGGATAAAGAACAATGTACTGGACCTAACATTTGTTCAGAAGTCTCAAAATATACAGTAACCACGTTTCAAGCACAGCATAT